>PVHX01006539.1:0-99656 GCA_004024805.1 Geosciurus inauris | reverse complement strand
TCTCTATATTTGGGCTCACTTGAAGTGTTTAATAAATACAGATGCTGAGTTCTGTCCTTAGTTTGGAGAAGGCAGCATCTATGAAGCCAGTTCTCCCACAAATAAAAACTATAAATTCTAGGCAAAATACCAAACACAAATACTTGAAGGCTTTGGAGATGAGAACAAGGCAGGCAGATCTTACAGGGGAGCTGAACCTTAAAAAAAACAGCTTCCATGGGGTAAGTTCCATGACTCAGTAGTAGCTGGAACTGTTACTGAAATGTTAGATAGAAGAGAGCATTCCTTTCTTTTTTTTTTTTTTCAGTGTTGGGAATTGAATAGGATGTCACACGTCAGGCAAGTGCTCTATCACTGAGCTACATCCCCATCCCCTAGATAGACGAATCAGGGAAAAGAGGTCAAATCAATCAGGGTTGCTAGAGTATAAGGGGGAAGTCCTGGAAAGGAAAAAGCTAGAGAAGACAAACACTTAATTCTGTGTTCACTCTGTTTCTGGCTAACCCTGGAATCATAAATATGCATGGGACAAACTGGAAGCGCAATGCAGTAAAGGCTTAAAAGAATACACTGGGGTCTGAATGCTCTTTCCCAACTTCAGATATGACAATTTGTAGTCTAACTAATTTAATTGCCTATTAAAAATACCAACACTATTTGGAGAAATATAACATACTCCAGAGTCAATAAAAGTTAATATTTATAAATATAAATACATTAGCAATTGTATTTAGGATACAATCTAAAATTACTCATCATATTAAGATCCAGGAAAATGTGACCTGGTTTCATAGGAAAAAGTAATCAACAGAGGCCAACCCCTATTTATTAGTTCATGAGGGTGTCCATAGCAAATTACCACAAACCATGTGGCTTAAAACAACAGAAATATATTCTCTTATGGTTTTAAAGGCCTAAAGTCTGAAAGAAACATGTCAGCAGCGTTGTTTCCTTCTGGAGGCTCTTAGGGCAATCCTTTCCGTGCCTTTCTCCTGGCTTCTGGTAGCTGCTGGCAGTCCTTGACATCCTTCAGTATGCATGATTCCAATCTTTGCCACCATCTTCACATGGCCTTCCCCTCCATGTCTCATAGGTTAAATCCTCCTTTCCTTTCTCTTCCGAGGGCTCCTTGATGTTTTAAATCTAAAAATTTATATCCAGATGTATTATCATTTAAATGTGAAAATATAACAAATGTATTTGCAGATATAAAAGGTTGTGGAGGGACTAAAACACAAAGATCCACATTAAAAATACTTTTGAAGAAAGCACTCAAACAAGTGGAGACATTAATATAGCATATGCTGTGATATTGATATATATATATATATATATATATATATATAATTAGCATTATTATAGTTTTGATATGAGGTGTCCCCCCCAAGGCTCTGGTTAATGCAGAAATATTCACAGATGAAATGATTAGATTATGAGGGCTATAACCTAATCAGCCCATCCTAGTTTGAATGGACTGACTGACTGGTGGTAATTGTAAGCAGATGGGTAATGATTGGGGGAGTTGGGTCACTGGGGGCATGCCCTGGATGGCTGCATTTGCCCTGCATCCTATTCTTCCTCCTCTCTCTTTTTCTGACTCTGCCATGAGCTGAGCAGCTTTCCTCTGCTGGCCCATTTCCCCATGATGTGTTGCTCACCTTGGGCCCAGAGCAATGGAGTCAGCTGCTATGGACTGAAACCTTTGAGACCATCATCCCAAATAAACTTCTCCTCCACTAAGTTGTTTTTGTTAGTCCGTGTGAAGCAAAAGCTGACTAAAACAAGGATGCTCAAATATTTTGGCAAAGGTTGGGTATTTTTTTGTCTCTAAGTTAAGCTAAGAAAAAGAAAAGGTATATGCTTAATAACTCAGAATTAAAATTCTACATAGTATCAATAAGAGGGTAGTGTATGAGTGGGTAGAGAAATTAAGGGATATAAGAACAGGATGAAGTTCTTATTTTATTAGGGTATGCTATGGGTTTTAGTTTTTAAAAGAAGGCAAGAAAGGAGGTTAAAAAGAAAACAGAAAAAAATTAGTACTCATTATAAATGTACATTGTCTAACTAAATCCCTGACTTAAAAGACAGATTGCTAGATTAGATCTAAACATCTTGTTTTATATAATTGATGAGACTCATTTGTAGTTAAATAAAATATTTGAAAGTAAAAGGATTGGAAAAGATATATAAGGTAAATATTAACCAAAAGAAAGTGGATATGAAAGAAAAAGTAGGCTTTGAAACCAGAAAGAATCATTAGATTATAAAGTGTTTCTATAAAATGATAACAAGTTTGGTTTGCTGAGAATATACAACAATTTAAAGTATGTATACAACAAAACAAATAGCTGTAAAAATTAAAGCAAAAGTTGATAAAACTATAGGGATAAATTGATATATTCCTTAAAATACTGGGAGATTTCAACTCAATTTTGTTTATTGATGAGTCAAACAGACAAAAATATTACCAAAGATGCAGATTCAACAACAAAGCTACCAGTATAATCTAATGAAGATTATGAAATTCTATAGCTAAAAATTAAAGAATATACATGTTACATTTATTACTGTTTTCTTGAAGTATTTAAAACTGAGTAGAAATTTTGAATTTGTTACTTTTCTGGTGTTTTTTTAATAAAATTTCACATTTTTGAGTGTTTTACTCCTCCTGTATTACTGTTCTGCTGCTGTGTAACAAATTATCACAAATTCAGTGGCATACAACAATGTTTTAATCAACTTTTTTACTACATGACCAAAAGACTTGACAAAAACATTTTTAAGGATAATAAGTTTATTTTGAGGCTATAATTTCAGAGGTCTCAATCCATATACAGCCAACTCCATTGCTGTGGGCCTGAGGTGAGGCAGAACATCATGGTGGAAGAAAGCAGCTGGGGACATGGCACCAAGAAGCACAGAGACTCCCCTTCACCATGTAAAAGTTGGCCCCAATGATCCATCTCCTCCAGCCATACCCTACCTGCCTAAAGTTACCACCCAGTTGATCCCTATCAGGGGATTAATTCATTGATTAAATTTAAGACACTCATAACCCAATTAATTCACCTTTAAACTTTTTTGCATTGTCTCACGTGAGCTTCTGGGGGACACCTACCATTTAAACCATAACAAACACAAAATGTCAAAAGTTTAGCATGGTGTGGCTGCATAGGGTCTCCCCAAGCTAACATCCAGTTATCCATTGCCACGACTTGTGCAGCATCAATGAAGGGTCTCGAGTAAGGGCTACTGGAGATGGAGAAAAACAAAGAAAACACAGAGACATTTTTAAGCAAAGCTGGGGCCAGGTGGGACACTGCACTGTGATGGAGGAACAGTACTCAGAACTAGCTCTGTGAGTTTATTATATAGAGTCTCATAATCAGGAAGTTAAAACTATAGGGCATTATAAATAGTTCAAGGCTTGTGAGTTATTAAGAGGCTTCTTTGTACACTAAAAAGTTATAGAGCTTGAAACATTTTTGCAGCTATCCTGTTGCACCCAGGAAGCCCATTGTATTGGAACATCTGATAACTCTTAGTGTCAGAGTGTCAAGACTGTTAACATCTCTTCTTTTTGGTAAGGAATGTTTCCCAAGCTTGGCTTTTATCAACACTGCAGGATCAGCGGACAACGGGGATCATTGGGGGGGCTCATCTGCTCGCCACAATCCGCCGGGACTGCAGTTCTCATATGGAGCTAAGGGCTCTTTTCCCAGCACACTGATTGGTGGCAAAATTCAGTTTTTGGAGTTGTAGAAGTGGGGTCTCCGTTTCCCTGCAGCTGATGTATGCTCTCTCCTAGGGCTGCCCACATTCCTTCTCACATGGCTCTCTCCATCTTCAAGTCAGTGGTGACATATGTCATTCTTCTCATGCTTCCAACCTCTCTGATTTCATCTTCTACCTTCCTCTCTGCCACCATTCAGAGAAAACACTCTTCTCTTAGGAGAGTTGTGATTAAACTAGGTTCACCTGGAAATCTCCTTCTTTAAGGTCAATTGTGCCATATAACAGAGCAAAATCAGAAGAGGTGGGTCATCAAATTCACAGGTGCAAGTGATTAGACTGTGAAATACTTGGGCTATGTTTACCATAAACTTCCCCTTGAGTCCTGTTATTTTTATTGTGTGCAATTCCATGACATTGTACTTTCATAGAAATTACATCATCTACACGATAACAGCAGTGACAGTTTTTCATATTTTCCCTTACAGTCATTTCTTTAACCTAAAGCAAAGATGTTACTTCATTGTCAGACAGATGAGTTTCACAGATGTTATTTTGTAACTGATATCTGTATTATCAGAAAATAGACTTTAAAATACTAATTTTTTTCCTTGAAGTCCAGTACATAGATAATATTTATGAAGCTTTCACACGTTCTCAAAATGAAATTGTGTTCTCTATTTGGTATAAACATTTATTAATTATGTTATTAAATTTTTCTATATTTTATTTATTTCCTATACCATCTATCATTTTATGAGAGAAGTGTGTTAAATCTTCAGCTATGTTGTTTTATTTATTATTCTCATAATATTGTCAGGCTATATTTTAGCTATATTAATGTATATGGTTAGAATATATCTTTTCATTGCATTAGCTTATATACAACTGGATTGAAGAAATATAAATCAGTGACTAGAAGAGCTCTTAGATGATCAGTCTTCCATTGACAACTTCCAACATCTATTCAGGTATACATTACAGATTCCATTGGAAGACAGAATAACAGCACCAAGTCTGTTTGTTTAAGTAGTAGTTTCAATTAAAATTAGTTTAAATTAAAATTGAAAGATGTTGAAGACAATTTCAGATAAAATGCCTGCTCCAATTTCCTTTTCTCTAGAGTCTTCTATTGACATGCATAGAATATCTCACGTTTTGTTTTACTGGTGTTTTAGATTCAAAACAATTCTTTAGCCATTTCAGTTATGAGCAAAAAGTGCATCTAGTTCCTCAAGCATCCAGCACTGGAGGACTTGAAGAAGGTGAATGCTGCTAGAACAATGATGCTTCTCTGATGTGACTACAGAGCAGCTCTTTCTCTCCCCTTCAGCAGGCTGGAGCAGTGGGGAGTGGCTTCAGCATCATGACCAGTTAGACTGAGGATGCACAAGTTCCAGATGGAAATACTGGTTCTTGGCTACCTATTCTATTAAAACTATTTTACATTTTCTACAAGCAATTGCTATCCAAAGCCAGGAAACCAGTCAATTTCAGTGTATATGTAGGAAAATAAACATTTTTAAAGAAGAATTCACACAGGGAGCTACCAAATTAGAAAACAAAACCAACCAGTTCAAGTATATCCCTTCTATAATGCAGATGATCTTGAAGGAGCATCATCCTGTGCCATATTTTTGAGTTCACTGGAGATATTTGGTTGAATTTTATTTGTTTTATATTTATAGGCAATCTCAGCAGTGAGTAATCTGGGTTTTGGATCATATAACAGTGAAATAAATGGATAAAATAATTTTTGAAATAGTGAAGGCAGACTACATTGTTAAAATATTGAGACAAATATTGCAATTACTATTAATATATGGATGATAAATTATTTTAAATGTGATCTTAGATGGTGTCAATGCAATTTTAGTTTGATTTGTAAGAAAATAAATTTCAAACAGCAAGCATTACTTGGTATGGCCTATTAGATTCCATAATTGTGACTAGCCAAAAAAACTTATCATTTCTGACCAGATTTACAGGGCATTGTGCTGAAGGGTCACAAGCCAAAGAGCTAAGTTTCAGTGTCATGGTTTGTCTTTATTTAGTTTGGTTCTGCACCTTCTTGGTATGGATACAAAATTCTGACCATGATACTTGATTTTCCAAGGTTTCAGGGAGAGTGCCTTTTAAATAAATGTGCAGTAAGCTGAATGGGGCAAGCAGGGGATCAGAGGCCATCATAGGATGGGCAAGAGAGGGCAGTGAAAATAAATGGACAATAGGAATCCTTAGACTTAGAGAAGCAAAGAGAACCAGTAAAAGCCATCTGTTCCTTGTTCTTGATTTGTTTTCCCTTATATCTGTAAAGACTATCATACCTGTTTCTTACTGTAATTTTCAGCCTTGAATCCTAGGTTGTATTTTGACTTAACCCTATTTGTCAGACATAAGGGAAATCAGAAGCAGATGCAGGGGGTTGGGTGAACATGCTGTCCCTAGGAGACAGGCCCACTCATCACCTTCAAATGATGGGAAGTACCGGCCCTCAATAGAGAGTGGGTAGTCTGCAGGAGAGAGGGTTAGGAAGCTAAGGAGCAAAGCAGGTTATTGCACAACCTAGTGACTCGTGTTTCAGGGTTCCGTTTTCTCTCAGCCAAGGCCCTAACCTTGGGAAGTAGGCCTGTCCACGTTGAAAATTTAACCTTTCTGGAACTCCATTGCTCCTGTGAGTCCTGGCCTTATGCCTGAACATCAGTTTTGTCTTTTCATACCACAGAGAAGAGCTTTGGTTTTCAAAACCAAAGCTCTTAATTGATGATTCATCATGCTCAGAATTTCACTGTCTTTTTCTAAAAGCCCAAATTGTTCCCAGCAACAGTAGTCAGATTCCAATATTCTTAAAATTCTTATTTCCCCTCTATTTCCTAAAGAGATGACATATTGCACACCTTCCATTCCACTGTGTTACTTGTGAATGTGTTAATGGTAGCCCTGGAAGCTTGTCTGATGGCGCTACTGATGATGCCTTGATCTGGCTTCCAAGTCCCAATTTATTATCTATTGTCTGGGCTCATCCCTGGGATTAAGCATTGTAGGTTGAGATACCTCAAAAACAGATTGTAAGACAGAGATGAATGTGTAGGGATTTTACTTGAGAGTACTCTGAGGATCAGCACCTGTGTGTAAGAGCAGCTGGCAGGACTGGATCTGGGGAGAATTGGGCTGCAAGGCAACTTCAGGGGAGACCTCATCTAGCCACACAAGGGCCAACTTAGGGTGATCTTTGCAGAATTCTCCCCGGCTGGAATAGGATGAGCGAGCTGGGTGTTTATGCCTCTGCAATGTCTAGATACTGAGTACAGTTAGCTCTGGGAATGGGGTGTGACCTTGAGTTTTTCATCAGAGGGCGATTCCTAGAAAGCACTGATTGCTGAGGGTTCTATGAATAGCTGGGTGAAGGGTGATGTGGGGGCACATTTGTGCTCCAAGGAAGATGCCAGCAGCTCTTGTTAGTTGATTACCTTGTTATTTGTGTTTCTCTCTTAGATTTGTGTAAGGATTAGAGACAATTTGTATAAAGTAACTGGCATGGAGTCAGTGCTCAATATATTTTATTAATAGTATTAATGTATTAATATTAATACTTACATTCTGATATAACTTTGCCATGTCTAAGTTTTTCATAATTGTAATCAGTAAAAAGTACGCATATTTCCATGTTGCTATACAACTCTTATAACCATCATTTTGAATGGTGCTTATTATTAAATTCCAGAATCTATCATAAATTTATTACATAATCATTTATTTGGTACATAGCTTCATGTCTTTCAGTTATAATACTGAATTGGACATCTTCATGCATCAGTATTTTTCCAGTATTTTTACTTTCTTAGGCTAGTTTCCAGAAGTGGAATTACTGGGTCAAAAATGTGTGGATAGCTTTTGATCAAGAGTGCCAAATGGCTTTACAAATACATTATAGCAATTTTATGGACACCAGCAATATAGAGATTATCAATTTTCCTAAATATTTGTCAACAAAGGGTATTGTAATTTTTAAAATGTGACTTTTATGGGTAAATAAGTGTAACTGCTTTATATTTCTTTAACACCAAGTTAAAAATATATATGTATAAATATATATATATTTACTAGTACTATACTCCCTTACATAAATAATCTGTGCCATTCAATCTACATATTTATTGAAAAGTTAAAATAACCAATTTTATGGGCTTTTAATGTAAAATTATTCATCCTTTGCTTCATGTATTTGTTATTTGTCTTTATTTTAAACTGTTTGAGACGTATAATATTTTAGATTTTCAGATAGTTATATTTGTTGATCTTTTGCTTTTTAATACATCCATCCCTTTATAGTTTAGTACATTATATCAAGGATTCTCATAAACATTCAGTTTTATTCTCTTAATTTTTAAAAAATTTCATATCCAACGAATGCATCCAGAATTTATCTTGCCCCATGATGTGATAAGAGAACATACACAGTTTATTAGTTATCACAATATTATTTATTGTTAAAATTTACTAAAAAGGGATGTGAAGGGATTGGGGGTCAACAAGATAAAAAGGATTTAGAAGACCAGGTCAGACAGAGTATTCCGTTTGGTTTAGTTCTGTGATATTAGTTATTCTGGCAAAGTGCTAGGTAACCCTTACTGAGAAAGGATGTGAAGCAGCACTCAGTCAAATGATATGAAAGTTCCCACTTAAGTCAAACTAAGAAAGCAGCCTCAGTCCACACAACCAATATGCAATAGCTTGAAGGCCCTCTTCAAAACCCGTGCTGAAATTTACTTTCCATCGTAACTGCATTAAGATGTGATACCCTGAAGAGGGAGATTAGCTTTCGAGGACTCTGCCCTCTGAATGGATTAATTCCACTGTTTTAGTCATCTTTTTTCCTGCTGTGACCAAAAGACCTGACAAGAGCACTTTTAGAGAAGGAAAGGTTCACCTGGGGGCTTTCAGTTTCAGAGATCTCAGTCCATGGACAGCCGACTCCATGCCTCAGAGATTGAGGTAAGGCAGAACATTATGGCGGAAGAGTGTGGCAGAGGGGAGTGGCTCACATGATGATCAAGAGAGAGAGAGAGGAGACTCCACTTGCCAGATACAAAATATATACCGCAAAGGCATGTCCCCAATGACTCACCTCCTCCAGCCATATCCTACCTGCCTTGGTTACCACTCAGTTAATCCCTATCAGGGGATTAATTCACTAATTGGGTTAAGGCTCTCATAACTCGATCATTTCACTTCTAAACATTCTTGCATGGTTTCATACATGAGGTTTTGGGGGACACCTAATATCTAACCCATAACAGCCATTATTGCTACAGTGGGGTCCTCTTAGCAGATTAAATGCATGTGTTTAATCTGCTTTTCCTCTTCTGCCTAATGCATGTCTGAGTACATCCTGACATGTCAAGATGCAGCATGGAGCTCCTCGACAGATGCAAGTGCCATGCCCTTGGACCTCCCAGCCCCCAGAACTATGAGCCACATAGCTTATGTTGTTTAGAATTCATAGTCCACTATGAGCCACATAGCCTGTGTTGTTTAGAATTCACCTGGTCTTGTGCTAGAACAGCAGAAAATAGAATGAGACACAAATGTCTTGCTTCTGTGGAGCCATACACACAACTAGAGTATAAGCCAGCATATTGTCAAGAAATCATCTTTGCCTTTTGATTGGTAATCTTGTATATTTTTCAAATTACTCTCAATTCTTTGATTTTATCAAGGCTTTTATTTTTGTATCCATACTAGATTGTTTTAATTATTGACATTTTACTGTGTGTTCTGGTTTCTGGAGGAACTTGTTTCTTTTACTCTTATATTACGTTTTAAATATACCTAAAGACTTTTACTTGATTTCTTTCCAAATTAACTTTATGATAATGTTACCCAATTTAAACAAATAAAACTTCTATGGAAATTTTTATTTAAATTGTTTAGAGCTATACATTACCTGGAAAGAACTGATATCCTTAAAATACTTAGACTATTCATAGAGGAACATGCTGTTTCCATTAATCAAGTTTTATTTTATATCTCTCAAAAAATACTTGAGGATCCTATCCCAACCTCTCCCAATCTAGGTCACACATTTCCCATTAAGATTCTATCTTAATAGTTTGTAATTTTTGTTCTATCGGGAATGGTTTTTTCTTGCCTCCAGTGAGATGTTCTATATCTTCATCTAAAAATTTTATTGATTTTAAAAAATTAACTCAAAATTCTTTCAATGAATTTCCAAATATAGTAATAATTTCCTATATATATATATATAAAACTATCTGCTACTTATTACTGGTCTTTAGTGGTATCAAATTCAAGTGTGAGTAATATTTTTTGATTTAAAAAAATATGGGTTGGATGAGACATGCTTCTATTTCCACTACTTGAAGATGTTTTATAAATGCTGCATAGTGAATTTTCTCTACTATCATTTTAGCTTTTCATGATAAGATTGTATGATTTTTCTTACTTGGCACATTGGTGAAGTTATTTGAATTGCTAGTACTGATCTGTCCTTGCTTTCCAGCTATAATTCCTTCTTGATTATCATAGGTCCTTAAATTAACTGTTGAATTTTGTTTACCGTGCTAGTTGGAACTTTTATATCTATATTCATAAATAATACTGGTCTATAAATTTATATCTTGTATATTGCAGGTTTTGTGTCACTTATATATTTGCTTAGGATTGTGTAGCTTTTCATATTATGTTCAAAGAATATACATTTGTAATAGTGTTTTCTCCATTCTTAAAAGTTTAAGAAACTCATCACTAAGAGTAACTCATATCAGTAAATGAAGTTAGCAAAGTAGCAGTATATAAAATTAACACCCATAAATAAACTACATTCCTACATACCAATGATAAATCAGCTGAGAGAGAAACTAGGAAAACTATCCCATTCACAGTAGCCTCAAAAAAACCAAAAAAAACCCCCCAAAAAAACCAACTTGGGAATCAATCTGATAAAAGAGGTGGAAGACTTCTACGATGAAAACTACAGGACATTAAGGCAAGACACTGAAAAAAGACCTTAGAAGATGAAAAGATTTCTCATGTTCAGCTGGGTGCGATGGCGCATGCCTGTAATCCCAGCACTTTGGGAGGCTGAGACAGGAGAATCACGAGTTCAAAGCTGGCCTTAGCAATGGCGAGGCGCTAAGCAACTCAGTGAGACCCTGTCTCTACATAAAAAACAAAATAGGGCGGGGGATGTGGCTCAGTGGTCAAATACCCCTGAGTTCAATCCCTAGGACCCCCCCCCCAAAAAAAAAGTAGATTTCTCATGTTCTTGGATAGGCAGAATTCATATTGTCAAAGTGGCCATGTTACCAATACTGGTATATACAGATTTAATGCAATTCCTATTAAAATTACAATAGTGTTCTTCATGGAAATAGAAAAAGTAGTCATGAAATTCATTTAGTGTTTTAGTCAGCTTTTTGACTATGACTAAATGATTTGACCAGAACAATTTTAGGGGAGGAAAAGTTTACTTGAGGGCTCATGGTTTCAGAAGTTGCAATCCATAGACAGCCTGGCTTTATTCCTCAGGACTCCAGGTGAAGCAGAACAACATGGTGGAAGAATGTGGCAGAAGGAAGCAGTTGATATGTTAATCAGGAAGCAGAGAGAGAGAAAGAGACTCCATTCTCCAGATACAAAATATATACCCCATAGCCATGCCCCTAGTGAACCACTTCCTCCAGCCACAGCCACCTGTCTCCAGCTGCCACTCAGTTCATCCCATCAGGGATAAATTCACTGATTAGGTTAAGGCTATAACCCAATCATTTTTCCTCCAAGCTTTCTTGCATTGTCTCACATGTGAGCTTTTGGGGAACACCTCACATCCAAACCATAACATTTGGAAAAATAAGAGGCCCAGAATAATAGCCAAAGCAATCCTCAGTGAGAAAAGTGAAACAGGAGGCATCACAATTCCAGACCTTAAACTATACCACAGAGCTATAGTAACAAAAATGGCATGGTATTGGCACCAAAATAGACATGTAGACCAATGGTACAGAATAGAAGACACAGAGACAAACCCACATAAATACAGTTATCTTACACTAGATAAAAGCACCAAAAACACACATTGGAGAAAAGATAGCCTCTTCAACAAATGGTGCTGGGAAAACTGGAAATCCGTATGCAGCAAAATGAAATTAAACCTCTAGCTCTCATCCTGCACAAAAATCAACTCAAAGTGAATCAAGGACCTAAGAATTAGACCAGAGACCCTGCACCTAATAGAAGCAAAAGTAGACCCAAATCCCATCATGTTGGCTTAGGAAACAACTTTCTCAACAAGATTTCTAAAGCACAAGAATTAAAATCAAGAATGGGATGGTATCAAACTAAAAAGCTTCTTTACAGCAAAGGAAATAAGAATGTGAAAAGAGAGCCTACAGAATGGGAGAAAATCTTTGCCACCTGCACCTCAGAGTGAACATTAATCTCCAGAATATACAAAAAACACAAAAAACACCACCAAAAAAAATAACCCAATCAATAAATGGGCAAAGGAACTGAACAGGCACTTCACAGAAGAACTATGAATGGCCAACAAGTATATGAAAAAATGTTTAACATCTCTAGCAATTAGAGAAATGCAAATTAAAACTACACTTAGATTCCATCTCACTCCAGTCAGAATGGCAATTATCAAGAATACAAGTAAGAATAAATGTTGGCAAGGATGTTGGGTAAAAGTTTCACTCATACATTGCTTTTGGGACTGGAAATTGCTGTAACCACCATGGGAAGCAGTATGGAGATTCCTCAGAAAACTTGAAATGGAACCACCATTTGACCCAGCTATTTCACTCCTCGGTATATACCCAAAGGACTTAAAATCAGCTTACTACAGTGATGCAGCCACATCAATGTTTATAGCAGCTCAATTCAACTATAATCAAGCTATGGAATCAACCTAGGTGCCCTTCAACAGATTAATGGATAAACAAAATGTGGCATATATACACAATGTATCTTACTCAGACATAAAGAAGAATGAAATTATGGCTTTTGCCAGTAAATGGATGAAAATGCAGGCTATGGAAATGGAGACTATCATTCTAAGTGAAATAAGCCAATCCCAAGAAGCCAAAGGCTGAATGTTCTCTCTGATATGTGAATACTAACACACAATAAGTGGGGGGAGGAAAGAATAGAAGTTCTTTGGATTAGGCAGAGGGGAATAAAGGGAAGGGAGGGAGTTTAGAAATAGGAAAGACAGTAGAATGAATCAGACATAACTTTCCTATGTTCATATATGAACACATGACCCAGTGAAACTTCACATTATGTAAAACTTCAAGAATGAGATCATAATTAGAATGTTATACTCCATGTATGTATAATATGTCAAAACACACTCTAGTGTCATGTATACCTAAAAGAACAGAATAAAAAAATAAAAAAATATTAAAACAACAAAAATGTAACTTATGTGAGGGATGTTTTGGATGTATAACTATTTCAAAATTTTTATCTTTGATTATTATTCACCTTTTATCTTGCATTGGTTTTGGTTTTTCCAGAAAGGTAACAATTTCACTGATGTTTTAAAATATAACAAAATAACAGTTTATTTTATTCTTATAATCTGTACATCTGTTGCCATAGATCCTTCCTTTAAAATAAAAAAGTTTTAATGGTCTTTTCCCCTAATTTCCTATGCTGTAGATTTTGTTTATAATTTTAAAAATAGTTTATATATAATTTCATGGCTTTTCAATTTTAATTCTAAAGCAGCTACTGAATTTATTTCATAATTTTGCTGTCCAAACATGAAAGCCACATAATACAATGAAAGAACATGGACAGTGGAATTGTTAAATAAAATTAATAATCTGATGCCAGTCTTACCTTTCCTTTGTTGATGGTCATTTTCTCCAGTCTGGAAAACTAGATTTGCTCTTAGAATTTATATTTCCTCTGGTTACATCTATGTCAAGTTTTTCAACAACAATCCTGTTTTAATTTGATTGGCTCTTGAAACAGTCAAGTTTTTTCCAGAAATTTTTTTTTCTATTCTTTTTAAACCTTCTGGTTTCTTGTTATAATTCAGCTTTTAGTTTTTCCCATGCTTTATTTGCATTATTTAAAGAGTCTAGTAATCCTCTTTCTTATTAAAAAAAAATTCCTCTTCCTTCCAGATAGTGCCCCTTGCTACATTTTCTACTTCCCAGAGGCAGCTATCTTTTTTAGTTCTTTAACCTCATTTTTCTCAATAGCATGCTTATTTTCTTACTTCCTGAGGTTTTAGTTTTTGCTTTGAGTGGACTTCCCATTGTGGAAGATGTTCTATTGCTCCTCTTCATCTCTTCCACACATGCATACTCCCTAGTTCTGCTCTCCCAGTTTAATATACGAATATTTGATTAGATTTGTCTCATGATGAGGGATATTATCCAAAATACTGAACAAAATATTCATAAGCACCAACCAGACAGGATCCTCTAAGACTCTTCTTAGGCCAGTCCTGAATCCTGTAGTCACTCAATTGTGAGTAGGTCCAAGTATTCCTGGGGAAAGCTTGAGGATGACAGAGGCTCAGGGGAGCCTATTTCCACCAATCAGTAATATTTTAATATACCAATTTGTACATTCTGATTAGAAACCTGCTAATAATTAGAAAACTCTTCATAGCCCGTCATCTACCATACTATGATTACTTTTTCATTCTTGAGTTACATTTTATTTTCCATAGAGCCAATGATTAATTACCTTATTCATTTATTTTCTTAGTTTTCTATAGGTATAATCCCAACTCAACTCCAAACTATACTAGTTCTTTAAATAATTCCTTTAATTTTTGTATTAATCAGTGTGGGGTAAGGTAAGCTGTAATATCAAACACCAACCTACTAGAAGACTCTGATATCAAAGGCTTGTTCTTCCTCACTGTATGAGGGCACTGTTCTGTATCTCCTCATTGCAGAAGCTGAGCTGATGAACATTTACCTTCCAGAGCATTGGTAGCTGCTGAAGTCTGGGGAAGGGACATGTGGTGAATCAAGCACTCTCTCTTAAGGGATTCCACTTATGCTGTTAGCAAAAGTCATTTTACCATATCTAATTTCAAGAGGCAGAAAAGTTCAATATTACTATGATCCCAGAGAAGGAAAACAAAATATCTGATAGGCAGTGCTATGAGCTACCACAACTATGTTCAACAAATTGTTTTATTTATTGTATCTTCCTTTTTGGAGTCTTCTGGTCAGTTCCAACCTGGACTAGCTGCTCAACAGGACTGCTACAAAGCTGTTGTCTTGGAGTCTCTTATCACTTCCACCCTGGGGATTTTAAAGTTTCTCTTTTATATCGAATCCCTGTGTCCTCAATCTCATGTTATCTTTTTTTTTTTTTCCCTTTATTTTGAGTGAGTACATAGTGTAGTAACTATCTGAGATAGAATACACAGAAGTACAATTTTTTTAAAATATATTTTTAGTTGTAGATGGACACAATACCTTTATTTTAGTTACTTTATATGGTGCTGAGGATTGAATCCAGGGCCTCACATGTGCTAGGCAACACTCTGCCACTGAGCCACAACCCCAGCCCCAGAAGTACAATTTTTTAAAGACCTTTGTTGCCTGAAAATGTCTGTATTCTGCTTTTGTGTTTGGCTGGGTATGGAATCACAGGCTGGAAAGGCATTACTTCATTGCCTTCTACCATATGGTGCCTCTGTTGAGAAGTCTATTTTCATTGCAATCTCTATCATTTTCTCTTCATAAATACATAGAATTTTCCCTTTTTCTACAGTGTTTTGAAATTTTACTATAGTGGGTCTTGGTATTGGTCTATTATTGATAGTCCCGGTTGACATAAGAATCTAAAAATAAATGTCCTTGAATTCTAAGAAATTTTTGGACCTATTTGTGTTCACTAATTTTAATATTTTTCCCCTAAAAATTATCTTTATAAAACCACCTTTATTCAAATACTATACCTCCTAGACTGGTTTTCTGATTTTCCAATGTTTTCTTTTATTTTCTATCTCTTGATCTTATGGCTGTATTATTTTTGAAATTTCCTAACTTTATATTTCATCCTTTTCTTTATTGTTATTTTAATGGGGATCTAGTGTTGCTAAATGCACGTTTTCAAACTTCTGTTTTAAAAAAATATAATTATTACTAGTTTTCTATTTTTTTTCTGTCAACTTTTGGTATAAAAGAATTAGATCTACTAAGATATTTTCCTTGTTACTTATATGTTGTCTTGAAATTTATATTTTGCTTTTAGCTATGGAAGAATTTCATGAGTCAGTCTTTTAAATTATTCCTTTTCTTCATTTTAGTGTCTTTTTTGCTATTTATTTATTAAATTTATTTTTAAAAAGTGTGGTTTAAAACATTTCCCAGTAACCCTTTGGTATCATCCAATAACTTTTCTGTTATTTTCCACTTGTTACATTTGTTCTTATTTTACTGAATACATAGACATATATTCTAGAAGTGTGAAATGTTATTTCCTGAATTAACTGTATTTCAGTAAGTCCTATTTGCCTAGAAATTTTCAGCTTGGTTCACCTCTTTTAAATTGTTGGCCTCTTCAATTATTTCATAATTGTTTTGTTATATTAAAGTTTTTTTTTTATAAGTGAAGGTATCATTTTTATAGCTCATTCAGAATTGGCAGCTGGTACAGATTTCACCAAGAATTACAGTACATAAGCTGTGTGTGTGTCCATGTGTGTAAAATGTTACTCTGTTCTCTCCCCTGGGCTTCTCTACAGAATAATGTTTCATCTCTTCATTCAATTCTTTCAAATTTTAGGAGTTCTTCTCAGGTTTGGTCTCTGCTTCATTAAGCAAAAGGCTATTACTATTTGGCCACTGCGGTTTTATTTTGGAGCAGTCTGTTTTGCTTCAATGAAAAGTCACATCTGATGATATTGAGAACATGAAGCAGTAGTTTCTTCTAATATGGATATGGTTTGAGATAAAATCCATTTCAGACAGAATTGTACTCTGATGCTGCAGGAATTAGGTCTTATTATCTCTTGCTGGATATTTTCACCAGCTTCTCTTGATTTAATTCTTTTTGTATTGAGGAATGTCAGTCAGTCAGGAAGTAAAGATTTTCATCAGTCTTTTCTTGTTCTACCTAAGCACTGTTCTTTCCTATCTCATGGAAATAACTGTATGTTCATATCTACCTTAAACAATTACCTCATGGTGACATTTCCCCACGAGAGAGCTGACTACAACCTATGTGACTTGCCCCATTGACCCCATATCCAGTATGGACTACACAGGTAGGAGAGAGTGACCATCTCTCAATCACAGTGTGACCCCACAGAACTCTGGCCTGTTTGCTTTAATAAGAGCTTTCCAAGGGCAATCTGCTTGGATAGTGTCCTGGACCCCAGTAAAGTCTTCGGCTCATAGGCCCTCCCTCTCCCTAACTTATTCTCAGTCTGCTAGTGAAGGAGTGTGTCCCACAGAGCAACTGCCTTCCCATTGGACCAGTGAGTTACACTCTCCTCTCCTCTCTGGGATCTGTAAGCAATAAAACTGCTTTTTTCATTAAAAAAAAAAAAAAGAATTATATGTTTAACTCCAAGTTCCTCCAATCCTCTATGCAAATATGACCCCATAGAAATTTCTTAGATGATACTGTCCACGATGGTACTGTGTCTGCTTTGTCTAATAGAGTAGCCATAAGCCACATGTGATTCTTCATTTTTCATGTAATTAGTTTATATACATATCTATCTGGAAGGCTATATGTATTCAAGAGTACGATCCATTTTTCTCAGAGATTGTGCCTCTTAGAACATTCTTCATATCTGTTAAAAGGATGAATTAAAATATCATTATTTCTTAAGCCCTTGGTGTCTTACTATAAAGGAAAGTGAAACAAATCCAGATCCAAAATGCTGGGTCATCATAATTGGTAACTAATACTTGTTTTCCATTGAAAATGACAAATTATTTTTAGGGGTCCTCCTCACAGTGACCCCAACAGACCACAGAGTTTGTGAATTTCCCAATGCTCTGTCTCATCATGGTGCTGTTGGAAGCTTTGTGAAATGCACAGAGACTGAAGGTGAGAGAAATAGCCACACCACACCGAGTTCTTTTCTCCATGTGTGGCCTTCTTAAACACTTGAAATGTGACTAATGTGACTGAGGACATTAATTTTAAATAAAATTAAATTTTAATTCGTATAAATTTAAATTCAAATAGCCACACGTAGCTAATGGCTACTATATTGGAGGACAGAGCTCTAGGCAACTCGAAGCATTCGGATTGAAGAAAAAATGCTCCTTGCAAGAGTAATTCTGAACTTAGATGAAAAAGAGGATGTCAGTTGCAAGTTCATGGCCTTCAAAACCCCTGATCCACAGAAGCAGAAGGAAGCTTCTGGTGAGACTGAGAGGTCTTTTGGTTTGAGAAAATGTACATACAAATATTTGAGCTTCCTGTATGAAAAGTACAGGTGCTTACTGGACTTGGGGAAAAATAGATACATAGGACTCAAAGACCTACCTCTGACTGAGCTAATTCTCAGTCCCTGACCCATCACTTCATAATTCCCATCAGCGCTTGCCTGATGATGTATCCTGTTTCACATTGTGCTACATGTCTTTCACAAAGCTTAACAGACACTTTGAGGAATATATGGGAGAAGGGGTTCTTTTTACTTTAACTGCTTAGCCATCTTTCCAAAATCTTCCTGACTTTATTTTCAAATTTGGAGAAAAAGCAAAACGATTAGCCAGACAGATAACAGTATTAATTTGATCATCTGGGAAGTCAGAGCTTGTACATGGCATCTGTTTGAGAAGTACCTTAGTTTTGATTCCACGTTGACATCTGCCACTCAATTTAATGTTAAATTTGGGGAGAAAGCAGAATAGGGTGGGTGCTGGTATTGATTTTTAGCACTTCAAAGACAGGATCACTACTATGCTGCCTGCTGGGACCCTCCTATCCTATTCAGATGCCCCAGTCTAGGGTCATTTTACCCTGAAACTTGCCTCAGTAAAACAACTTCCCACCCGCTTCACCCTAATCAGATTCTTTTTAAGTGGGAAAGATGAAGTCCATGATTACATCCTCAAAACTCCATCCACTTGGCACCGTGGCTGGGTTTCCAAACAGCTTGCAGACGTCCTGTCAATGAGTTCTGTGAAACTGGTGGCACACCAGGATGGCCTTATTTGCTTTCTGCTTTAAGCAGAAAAATTGGATTTAGAAAGCTTTTCCTAATCTGGATCTCTGCGATATATAATAAACTCCTTACATCTGTCACCATCAGCATTCTCCTTGCAGTCTTTACCTTTTATGTTTCAAAAAGGGAAGACAGGATGCCCTTTCTTTCTCTTCCTATTCAAGCCCTGTCTTGGGACAGCTAGCCCTGAGGATTAGTGACATCTTCCTGGCTGGGGTGATAGGGGACCGGAACAAATTTAGGATTGCCCTCTATACCAGCCACGTTCCATCCCTATTAACTCTAAGAACCAACTCTGGTTTGGAAACTTTTCAGATAGCAAAATAAGTCAGGTCTAAAGCTCCCTAAATACCCACTTTAATGATAACATTGATTGTATACTAGAGGCGATGTTTTCAAAGTGGGGACTGCAGTCACTTGCACTAGAATCATCTTTCCTGTCAATAAAATGCAGATTAACAGGCCTCACTGTAGGCCCCACTGAATCAGAATCTCTAGGGCCAAGGCCCTGTCAGCAGTTTGACCACTCGCCAGGTGACTTCCATGCATCATCCATTACTAGTTCAGTTGACCCTCCTAGGGGTTGGGGGATCAGACAGCAACGTTTTCTTCAGTGGGGAAGTGGTGGAGAGTAAGGTGTGAAGCCCAAGAATAAAGAGGCACAATTTTAAATATTATGCCATTATTTGCTGGCTGATTCCATAAGGAATCAATTTAGCCTTCCTGCTTTAGTTTTCTTGTTTGTCAAGATAGTGATGCTTGGTTCACAAGTTTGATGAGGTATGAGCATAAATCAACTGGAACACAGTGAGCACTTGATAAGCATTTCTATTATGATTTCCCAACAGATGCTATGCTTAAGAAAAATTTCAGGTATAAAACAACTTATTTTTATTAAGCAAATATTTTTTAATTCAACAAAGACATATACCTCTGCTGGTTGGAGTTCTGATGAGCTAGGGTTCTCTCATTGATACCATTCCTGCCACTGGTGAAGGAGGGTGGTGTCTCAGCCTGAACTTTACTATTTGACTTTCTGAAAATTTCAAACAGCTCTTGTACCCTCATTACCATAGCATTTGTCAATTCCTGCTGGTACCTACAACTGTAGTTGGCCCATGCAAGACTTAAGGCCTGCATTATGTAACAGAGGCCACTAGTCTCCCATGTCTGTATTCGAGGGGACAATTCAAGGTGGTTGAATTCAGGGAATCAGAGTCCCCAAACCATGCCCTGCTAGGAATGTCTAGTGAACATTACTCATCTTTCTTCCCCACAGACTTTTCTGGGAGTTTGGGAGTTTATTTTTCCCTTTAGATGTATCTTTCTTCATTCTTTACAGATAAATGCTTGGAATTGGTTTCAGCTGGGAGTTGGGGAGTAGGGGAACTAGTCCTTCCTTTAAGAAGTCTGAAATATAGGAGGACATGTGCAGCTGGGTGCTTGGATACTCCAGGCATTCTCAGAAGTGCTTGAGAAACTTTTAAAGGGATAATGAGGGGCAAGGATCTGTTTTTCACAGTCCTCTCCAAATGCAGCAGCTCTGCAGGTAATCTGTTTCATGTTTCAATATATATGTATAAATTTGTTTTAGAAAAGACCATCATTGTAAAACACTAAACAGCAATCTTTGAAAATTACTGGTGTAGTCCGACATATTAAAGTTTGACTGATGGCTGAGAAGACTGAAGTTCCATCTGGGAAATTAACTATCTAAGCTAAAGTTGGATTAAATAAATTTTAAGAAATATGTTGCAAGTGCTTCCTGTGGTGCTAGGTAAGGAACAGAGAGACCAAGAAACATGAATGCTGACCTCAAGGATTGCAAGTCTAGTAAGGGAGCATAAGAGAAATATATGATTAAATTCATTGCATATAAATATTCAAAATAAAAGTACTGTGGGAACCCAGTTGTGGATAAAAAATTATCAGATGACACTGCATGATAAGTTACTTAAATGCACTGTATTTGGCATTCTCTCCCTCTTTCCTTCCCTGTCTCTCTGTCCATCTACCCCTGTGAGTGGCATCATTTCCCACATTTTATGGATGAGGAAACCAAGATTTAGAGATTGTGTTTTGCCCAAATTCATACAATTAGTAGGTGTCTTGCCCAAATTCATACAATTAGTAGTTGTGATTCCAACATAAGTAATCTGACTCCAGGGCTCATACATTTATCCACTAGGAAAACCTAAGAACACTTCAACAGGAGGACATTTTTGAACTGGGCCTAAGATGCTAAGGATTTCAAATGCAACACAGGAGAGGACTGGGAGAGGGGGGCAGATATTCCAGGTAGAGTGCCCTGCATAGATGCAGTCCTAAAAACCTCTCAACATGCTGAAAGTGCAGTATGGGACCACATTTCAAAAGGGCTTTATAATTGCTACTCCAAAGAGCAAGACTTTAACTCTCAACGCTTACAAACTAGAATAGAACCTCGAGGTAAGGATGGGATGGGAAGCAGCATGAGGTTTGGAGCTGAGAGCTGCGTGACACCAGGAAAGTTACTTAATTTTTCTGTGCATCAGTTTCCTCATTTCTAAAATGTGTGCATAACCACCACTATACAATTATAATTATGAGGACTAAATTGGGTAGTGTACGTGGAGGTAGTTATCATAGTGTCTTTCATAGGATAAGTACTCAATAAATGGTAGCTAATTATTTTAACTTCAACCTAATCAGACAAGCTAATATTTTTGTATGTATTAAACATTACATCAAATCCTGCACATGTATTGTGTAAATCTTTAAAAACAACTGCTCTATGTAGATGTTGTTATCTCCTTGAAACATATAAGATGAATCAGGATTCTGATACTGATTCTAGCATCTGATTTTGGAGTTCTTAACAGACTGGTCTCTTTACGTGATATTGCTGGGAAATTTCAGCATGATTGGATATAGGTAGGAGGTTGACACCATGGTTCACTGGCGAGAGAGAAATCTGGAACAAATGGGCTCTGTAACAACCTCTTCAAATTATACCAAGGAAATGAGAACCAAACTTTTGGGTTTTATGCCTCTTAAAGGGTCTATAAACTCTTGTTTAAGGTCTATGTTCTCATTTTATGCAGACTCTTAACTCTTTTACCAGCCATTCCATGAAAAAATTTTACTTTTTCACCTCTTTGTGAGAGCTGTATAAGTTAGCTTTAAGAAATCATCTCAATATTTAGTGACGTAAAAGCATAACCATTTATTTAGTTCATGATTGTGTGGAATGGAGAACTGAGCTGGATTTAGCTCTGCAATTCTTTTGGTCTTGGCTGGTCTTTTGGCCTTGTGTTTGGTCAGCTGCCAGATCTTCTGGGGCTTGTTGGTTTGGTGGGCTGTTCAGCTGAGATGACTCATTTCCACTCCTTTGGGCTCTCATGTTCTAGGAAGCTAACCTGGACTTGCTCTTATGGTATCAGAAGGGTTCCAAGAACTACAACAGAGAAGATGAATTAAAGTGTGTAAGTACACTTTTAAGTCTCTACATATTTTATGTTTGCTATTGTCACAGTAGCTAAAGTTAGTCAGTGGCCAATCCCAGACTCAGCATGGGAGGAGAGAGCCCAAGGTAGACACAGGATGCATGAAAAACTTGGGTGTGTTCTACCATGAAAACCTACCATGCGGGCATTTCCCAATCACAGTGTCAGTCAGTCAGAGCAACTGAACTGGCACAGGTTTGGAAAGGTGCTGGAGAAAGCCATCCTATGGAGAGGCATTCAGGTGCCTCGCTGACTTGGGGGCAGCTACACATCCTCTTGGTGTGACCGTGAAACCAGAAGATGACATGATACACCAGGAACCATATACTCCCAAGCTATCTGCTTCCTGCCCTCTGAAGGAGGGACTTGCTAGAGACAATATTCTAGTAGCTGGTAAGGGCTAAATTCTGTAACGATTGGTTTATTTTATCTTCTGCCTTCACTATGCCCTAGGCTGGCATGACCTGAAGCAAGAGTGTTCTATCCCTTGCAATTTACACACACCTTAGTCCAGGCATCTGCAACCATCTCTCATCACACTCACTCTAATGTGAAACCTAAGGCTCAGGGCAAAAATATAGTGATTGACTTCCAAGGAGATGAGATGATGCTGTCTGTTAGGCTCAGTCTGGCTCACCCATTGCTTCTGCTGTGTGTCATCAAGTTTGGGATTTTGACCTTCTGTGACTTTAATTTTGATTCCACAGACCTTATATGGAGAGGCCTCTTTTGTATGTGTGGTTGTCTTACATTATTCACAAAACTTTTAATTGAGGGTTTCAGGATTCCAAGATTCAGTACCCCAGGGATGTGCAGCTGAGGTTAGACTGTCAGCTCAGTTCATTCCAATAGGCATTTGTGAAGTCCCTTGTATGCTAAGCTCTGTGCCAGGCATATACACAATCCTGAACTCTGAGAGCTTAGAATTGGGTGGATTTCACTGAAAGAGTCAGGTCTGTGAGCTAAAATGTTACTGTGTGATAAAGGCATCAGGAAGTACCTAGAAGAAAGAAGAATGCAGGAGTTCAGAGAAGTGATGCTTAAGGGGTGTTTGGAAAGAACAACATTGAAAGACATCTCATCTGACTTATTGAAGTTTAAGGTTAGAAAGCTTTCATGGGCTACTACATCTGCTGGATTAGTCTCTTAACTACCTAAATATGTGTGACAAAGTATATAAGTTCTCTAAATAAGCTTAACATAATATTTAATATCTGATAATTTTAAAATAAAAAACATAAACATACTGAAAAGCAAGGGAAATTCTCCACGGTTAAGAAAGGAAAAGGAGCAAAATTCAGAGAGATGAGAACCAAACTTGCTGACTACTTTATTTTCAGCTACCAATAATTTCTAGGAGCTCTGGCTTCAATAGCTGTGCCTGCACATGTATAGGGAGACAGATAAAAAGACCTATGTGGGGAGAAAGGCCAATTGTGGACCCCTAGGTGAAATGGTAGGCAACATCCTGAAGGAAAAGGTAAACTAGAAAAACTATCTCATGGAGGCAGATGATGAAGATCCTTTCTTGATTGAAACTGGCTCCTGATCAGTGGAAAATGGTGCAGCACACCAGCTTTTACATGGGTTTTGGGCCTGAGTTCAGTGTTTGCATGGTTTGAGTAAATATAAGCTAAGAATTTCAATTTCAAGCAGACCTAACAGTAATAATCACATATCTTTGGGAGAACCCACATGTATCCATACTGCAAAAGTTCCCATAGACTTAGTCCCATGAATGTGAAATAGATATCACAAAGTTATACAAAAGGAAAGGAAACAAGGCATCATGTGTGAGAGTCAAACAATAGCTAGGAACAGTAAACAATGGCCCCAGGCATTTAACATGTTTAGCATATTTAAGGAAACAAAAGAGGAAAATAAAAATATGACCAGGAGCAAGTCTATCAAAAACAAGCTGAACTACTTGAAGAAGTGCTACATGGACTATTTGGAAATAAATAGCAATGATCAAAATGAAAAATTCAGTGAAATAAAAACACTATATTAAATGCAGAAATCCATCAATAACAAAAGGGAAAAATAAATTGTAGTATGTTCACACAATGTAGTATTTCAATGTAGCAAGAAAGAACAAATTACTGCTAATGTGGTATGATGGATGAACCTCACACTCATAATGTGAAACAAAAGAAGTCAGATGCAGAGCTTGCATACCATGTGGTTCTATGTGTAGAAAATCTGAAAACAGGCAAGGCTAACCTGTGTTGATGGTGGTCAGAAAAGTGGTAACCCTATATGGTAGGGTATTGATTGAGAAGAGTTGAGAGGCAGACCTCTGGGGTGCTGGAAATGTGTATCTTGAACATTTGGATGGTGGCAAACCTGTAGTGTCATCCCCCATATGCTGAAGGTTTGTGCTTGTATTATCTGTGATTAATAACACAACACAAAAGAATAAAAACTTCAATGGCTCTGTTTTCCAGTTTCTTTGACCACCAACACTGGATTAGATACAGTCAAAGAGAAAATTAGTGACCTGTAACCTAAAGAAATACCCATAATTTGGCATAGGGATGAAAATGACAGAGACATTAAGAGACAATGAGGCTGGATGGCTCATTGGCATGTGACAATGGTAGAGTGGGTTCTTAGTATATATTTGGTTCTTGGTTTGATCCCTAGCACAGCAGAAAAAAAGAAACGAGGAGAGAGAAAGAGAGAGAGAGAGAAGCAAGAGTGAGGTTTTAGTAGAGCTCTAGAAAAAACAAAGGATAAAATATTTTTCTAAGAATAAATTCCTTGATTTGGAATATTTATAAACAAGCAGGATAAAAATAAAAAAGTATTGACACCAAAACACATCATAAGAAAACTCCAGGTCAGAGACAAAGAGAAGATCCTAAAAACAGCCAGGGTGAAGGTACAGATGACCTCCATAGGACTGTCAATTAGACTGAGGGAGGCTTCTGACAGTGGTGCTGCAAGTTTGTGGATGAAGGGATGGTAGCATTAGTGCCTTGCAAAGGTCCTAACTATCAACCTGAAATTTTTAACTGAGGATATGAGGGAAAAACAATAATTTAAAAAATCAGATGAACAAAAGAAAACTAAAATAGGCAAATTGCACCGCCAACAGACCTTCACTTGGGGACTTTCTAAAATAAATATGCTAGAAAGAAGAAAAACAGTTACAGATGGGCTGAGATGTAAGATGGAAAGGAGAGCAAAGAAAATGTGAAATATCAAGGTGTATATGTAATATAGGAACTGAAAGAGAGGGAGAAAGAGAGAGAGAGAGGGAGGGAGGGGGAGAGAGAGAGAGAACTGGAGTGTTGGGTTGCAGATCTCCTGAAGCAGAGCGAGTGTTCCAGCTGCAATTAGTTGAATGGAAATTGAATTACCCTCCCACTAATTCTAACTACTCTAAGTTGTTCTTTCTGAGTTGGGAGTTTGGTTACATTCCAAGGAGCTCCTAGAATCGCCCCTAGACCATTGACTTTGTTGGATGAATTGGTTCAGTCATTGTCTAACATTCAATGTCCCCCTTCATGGTGGTTGTGAGAATGGTAACCTCATAATAAGATAAAAACAGAATGTATTGTTATAATGCAAGTAAATCTGAGAGATTAATTAAAAACAGATTTTATTCATTTACATAATTAGAAAATTATTTCCAACAGCAGTCCTAATAAACTTGGATTTGTTTGACAAATGTGATGATTTGTTCTGGGATAAATTTGTGCCCTTTGTAAATACTTATGATATTGATAGAAGGCAGGGCTCCAACAGAGCAAGTGATACCAATGTCTGCCCTATGAAGGGTGCCTAGTGCTATAAAATTGTACCATAGTATCCTAGTTACTGGTAGCTGAGCACAGTGCCCTTCAGAGGGTAGAGAAGTGTTACTGTCTAGGGCTGCTAGGTTTGTTGTCTCCTTTCAGCAAAGAATTGAAGAACAGAACACAAAGATAGCAAGCAAGAAGTAGGTTTATTGTAAAACCAAGAGATAGACTTCTCTGAAGAAAAGGGACCCCAGAGCTGGGAATCCCATGAAGGAGTTTTGGTCTGTTCTTTTCATGGTCCCTTGAATTTCTTCCTTTCCATATCTCCTCCCCTGTACCCTGTCCATGCACTCATCACTATTATTGATTGGTGCTCTCTCTGTCCATGCATCTGTTTCAGTTTTTCTATTGGATCCCCTGCTTCGGAGCATGAATATGGAAGTTTCTGATTGGTTGGGTTCCCTACTTGTGTCCACAAGCTTTTTCATCAGACAGGACGTTGACCTCATCAGAAGACCCTCTCCATGCTCCTTGGTTCTGGCCCTGTCCCCAACATCTTCACTCACTATCTTGCCCTGGCTGCCTAAGCCCTTCTACATGGCCTCCAGAAGGTAGATGCTGGTAGCCTCAGCCGATAACTCAGAATCCAGAATCCATTTTCTGGCATTCTTCTATCACTGTTGTCATTGATCTCAATTTTCTAGTTTTTTCATGACCCTATGGATCTCTTTCATCTTAAATATTCCTTGGTCTTTAATTCCTTAGTGAATATTTTAACCTAAATAAAAATTTCATTTTTCCACCTTCAAGAGAAGGCTCAGATTTCACCTTCTCTGAAAATTCTGCCCTGAATTCCCTGACAGGATTAACCAAACTCTCCTCTGTGTTCCCTTGCCACTCTTTTCTTTCCATAATAATTATTTGTCAGTGTACAGAGAACTCAGGGAAGGTAGAGTCTTTGTGAACCTCTCTTCTCTCCATCCCTAGTGATCAGTCCAATAGGTTCTTGTATTAACACATGATTACTTCCACTTCAGTCAAAACATGATTTATGTGCCACTGCACCTGTGGGCATATGATGACGTTGGTGATGGTGAAGTGTATTTTTGGCTATTTTACCTATGTCTTCAGGATGTCTTTGGTTCTGATGGTGTCATCATGTTCCATCTGCCCCCATTAGGTATTGAGAACCAATATTCTTACATCATTTAATAGATAAGAAGTCAGGAAGAGAAAGTTGAAGTGGCTGTTGCAAGGCCCTGCAGTTTGTGCAGGGGGTAAGCCAATGGACAGGAGGGGAGATGGGAAATAATCAGGAGTAAGACTTCTACTCCTAGAAAAATGACTTCATTAATTTTCTCTCCATTTAAATTCAGCTCCGCCTCCTCCAGTTCCTTTCTTCATGAGATCAAAGAGGCAGTCTTTTGATAGGAGGAAGACGTACCACAGAGATGCTGAATATGAACTGACCCTCTCATGGGGATCATTTTGCAGCAGAAGCAGCAATAATCATAATCATAATGCTCGCTTGAACTTGGCACTTTTCTTCTCTTCAGCATAGAGTCTGAAATTACCCACTGATGCCTTCGGCACAGCAGTGGGCTGCTAAACAGAAGAGAGGCTGGGGACCCCGAAGTGTGTTATTGTAGAGAAATTCTGGAAGCTCTCAGGGCTGTGAATGGCTCTGGTGAATAAGCCAACCTGGGGCAGTTCAATAGGCGGGGTGATGAGTAGGAAGCTGTGATATTGTTTCTATAGAAGGAATGGCTGGAGGTTGCTCAGGGGCTGCGCTGTGAGAGGCCCATAAGAGGACCACGCCAAACCTTTAGATTTATGTAAACAAAACCCCACTTCTCAGGGACCCCGGGAACATCAGGAAATTATTTCATAGAAAATTAGAAGAATTGATAAAAATAAATGACCTCTTGACTTCTTTCTTCATAAACAATGCCATACACAAATAGGAGCACTCCCTGGCCTCTGAGTTCCCAATTGCGAGTATAACCCAGGTCTGTGGCGTTCTCTGTCTTGGAGCAATGCTGTGTTTTTTCTTGTGCAAGAAAAGGAGGTCTCATGAGAATTTAGGACCCTTAATGTGAGCTCCTCTGCATATTTCTTTTGCATCTTAGAGGATGGATTCCCAGAGCACAGAACTTCCTGGCCTTGGCCAGGTGCCATTTTCAACCTGCAGCCTTTTGTTTATCTCAGCTGCTGCTCTAGAGTCAGTTCAGTTAGTACTGGATAGTCAAATCCAGTGGGCAGGGAAATGTTTCAGGAAAGCATCCTCCTAAGTCAGCCTTTTCTGACCTCTACTGTTCATCAGATTAGTAATGCTATCCCCCATGCCTGCTCCATTGGTCTGGGGTGGGGCCTTTTCGAAGTCCCCATGAAGTGGCCAACAGGGGAATCCTTGGCTTGTTCCCCAGGCTTGGGGTCCCAAATGGCCCCAGTTGCTATGGGGGCAGGTAAGCATAGCCCAAAGGGTGACAATATGAAGCCAAGGTGGATTTCTGCTCCACATGCCTTCTAGCTGAGGACAGGTGTGCAGGCCTATGACCAGATAGACATGAGATTGGCTTCTGCCCTGGTAGGAACAGAGACAATCATCCAGGGCAGGTGCTTGCTGCCGCAGAAACAGTATTTTGTGCTTTAGCAGCAGCCTGGATTTTTCTTTGTATGGTCTGATCCTGAGGTTTTTGACATATGACTCTTCTTTTGCTATGGCTTGAGTGCTTATCAGTGTTGACCCAAATCCTTATCCTGAATGTGCATCTAGATTACTCACTTCACTCCAAATTACCTACAAAGAAACAGTGAAAAGGGAAGAAGGAAGAAATTCAGCATGGATGGTCTCTGACTTATGATGATTCACTCTGGATTTTTTGACTTTTTGTTGGTGCAAAAGTGATACATATCCAGTAGAAACCATAATATAAGTTTAGAATTGTGTTCTTTTCCTAAGTTGGTGGCATGTGGGGACACTCTTCTGTGAGGCTGGCAGCAGCAGAGAGCCATAGCTCCCAGTCAGTCATGCGATCAGGAGAAAAAACAATTGAGCCCCCACAGTGAACTGAATTTAATAAATTGTATGAGATATTCCACACTTTATTATAAAGTAGGCTTTGTGCTATTTTGTCCTGCTGTAGGCTAATGTTTAAGTGTTCTGAGCACTTAAACTAAACAAAGCTGAGCTATGATGTTTGATAGGACAGATGTATTAAATGCATTTTTGACTTAGAACATTTTCAACTTACAGATGTGTTTATTGGGGTGTAAGTTGGGGAGCATCTGTTTCGTGCACTGACATTGTGCTAGGTGTTAGGGAAAGAGAGGAAGCCGGCAAATGCCTGCCTTCAAGAGCGCACAATTCAGTGGGAGAGACCGATGAGACCACAAGGGGCACAGGTAAGTGTTTCAGGGACTGTGTTCCTACTCTATGGTTTGCTGCAGGCAGCAGGGAGGGGGAGGCCATTTCGGTGGGAGGAGGGTAGGGGAACCAGAGACAAGGTGAAAAGTCTTCATGTAAGCTGAACTTACCCGAGGCAGAGGAAAGGGCGGTAGAAACAGAAGAACAAAACAGTGTAGCATGCTCAGGAAACTGCGGTAGTTCTATATTCTTGGGATATGGAGGCCGAGGGGAGACAGTTACAGAAGATGAAGTAGGAGAGATAGTTAGGGACTAGGTGTGGAGCTGTTGATGGGTCAAGCTAGGTACTATGACCTATGCCGGGGGGCTGCCCTAGGTGTATGGCTGGCTTCAAGGAGGCACTGGATTCCAAGTCATGGTGTCCAAAGAAATATGGACCACTTTGACTTAATTTGGGTTGCATGGGTATCAGAAGGTCTGAGCTGAGGTTAGTGTGTGCCTCCTGGAATTTCCTGGCAGTAGTGACATTTGAGTCTGGGTGGTAGCTTGCCTGCTCTGGGTGACCAGGACCCTAGTTTGTTGCTATAGGGACAGGACTTAGGGTCCAGTCCTGTTCGGGAGAGACCTGGCCAAGACAAAACCTGATGTTAGTCTTAGGTAGATGTGCTGGAGTTCCTGGGAGAAAGAGCCTAACTGTATAGACTGGGCCAATCCAGCTAGAGTAGGGGAGGTGTGGCTTAATAGGTTCACATATGGAGACCACGCCCAGGCAGCAAAATAAATTCAGATTCCACCAGTCAAAGGAGTAGAGACATCTAAAATGCTTCTCACCTGCTTAGGCTAACGCAAACATTCACTGAAACAGAACTACAGCCAGGAAGACGGTGACTAGGTAGGTAGAGATTGATGTGGAGATTTCAAAGCAAAAGGTAGTTCCAGCAAAGGAAGACTCTCTTGTTCATTGAATACACCAAACTCGGCAACTTCCACAGGATTCCTCGGCCAGGAGCACTCTCCTATCTCTTATTACAGCCATAAACTGCAGAGCCTGCAGGCTAGTCCGTAATATTAAAGGCTTGGCATGCATGTGGGGAACCTCCTGCCCCTGTCCTGTCCTGCCCAGCCTGGAGCTTTCTCTCCCATGTTCTGCTTCTTCTAAGCAATGACTGGGTCAGGCCTCCCTCTCAGCCATGTTTCCCCACTTGTTCTAAAATAATCCTCTGGGTAGGGGCAAGGTTCAGTGTGAAAGGCAATTCCTGCTCTTTAAGGATGAGCCAAGACTCCTGTCTTGTTACCCAAATGATCACTTTGTGAGGCTTCCAAGGACAGTGTTTGCAGAATAGTTTATGAGGAATCTTCTGATAATCTCATCTGCACAGTCCACAGAGATTTCTGCCAAACACAAGCATGTACAGATACTGGGACATTTACTGCCAATTTCAAAGAGAAGTGAATGGGGTTCTCTCTTGTCACCTGGGATGCTCAAAGATTTTAAATTGAGCTGTTCTGAAGTATTGTAAAGAAATGATTTCAACAAAATGCCCCCTCCCAATAAGACTGTGTCCTATGCCTTCAGCCTGGTGTCCTGTCTCAAATCCAGGGCCATCATGTTGACACCCACTTGACCTTGAAGCCTCTGAGCTGATGGGCAATATGTGCCCACAGGAGTCCTCAGGGCATAAATAGTTACCCTGTGTTGATTTCCCTCTGTCCTTTCTAATGTCAGAGGCTGGGTGTGGCCTAGACAGCTCTAACAGTGCCAGAGAAATGCAAGTTCCTTCCAGGGGACCAACCAGGCTTTCCTCTTCCTGGTAACCCCAGGTCAAGTCAGGGTCACACCTATTGCTACTGCTTTGAAAAATGAGTTACATCAATCTGCTGAATAAAGGATCACATGGTTTCAGGAGTCAGGTAGGGTCCAGAGTGCAGGCTGAAATGAAGCTGTTTGTAGCATGTGGAAGGACAGGAACCAGGGAAGTGTCAGAGACCTGGTGTGGGATTAAGTGAACCTGGGCTCAGGATTAGGTGAACTTGTTAGAAGGGCAGGCTGCTTTTCCTTCTCTGCCCTAGGGGAACTTTTTTTTTTTTTAATCTCCTTAAGTAGAAGCTAAAGTCAGAACAGCAAGGGCCTAGAGAACATGTGGCTTAGGGAGGGACTTAGAGCTGGTTCCCGAACCCCTCTCCTGCTGAGACTACATCTTCTCCTTCCCCTAAACACAGTTTTTAAAGACAGCCAAAGGAGGGAATTTATATGAAAAAAAAAAAAAAAAGATTAGTATTCTGCTAGGTTCTTTACATGTACATGTGATCCATTAAAAAAAAAAAAAACTTGTAAAAGAATCAATTTTCTTATTTCCATATAGGCAAACCAGAGCTTAGAGATGAAATTATCCAATCTGGGAGCCTTTTGAAGGTAAATGGGGATGCTAAAAATACTTATAAGTACTTACTACCTGAAAATTGGTTTTATTATTTGAACTTGTTAAATACTACTACTAGAAAATTCTTATTAAGAATGAAATTGTTGCTTTAAAAAAATCAACAGATATAAGCCAGAATGGCCTCTATTGGTTGGAGTTATGTGGCTACTCTGATATCAGTGACTTTTCCAAGATCACAGAGCTAGTGAGTGACAAAGCCAGGCTCCAGAGCTGATCTCTTTCCATGACTTCAAGCTGTTTAATTTGGAGAAAAACAAGCTGGAGATCCACTGATGTTCCATTAGTGTTTTTCTGATACCATTCTTCAAAATCAGGACCGGGTCCTTGGTCGGTCTCCTGCTGTTGAAGATTAAACACCTGAGAAATGCTGAGGCAAGAGCAGAAAGTACATTTTATTTAAGGAACAGAACAGAGAGAGAGAGAGACAGACAGACACACTCCTCCGGAGAGGAGGGGACCCAGAGCTGTTGCTCGTGGGAGTGGGGGTGTCTTGCCATTTATGGATTTTAGTTTTCCTTTCTTCTCATACCTACATTACCAAAAGGCAGGAACAGAGCAATCATGTGGCCCAGGTTTTCTGGAGCAGCCCTAATTACAAGTGTTGGAAAGTGTGGTCCTTCCCCTCCCTGGGAGATGTTGGCAACCTGTCCATGGGGAAGTGCTATCAGCCCATTTCTTTTTCTTTGATAACTAGCTATCTGTCCTTTGCCCTGGTCTCACTTCCATGTTCAAGTATTCTTCTTTCCACTTGGGAGTTGGGATTGTCCATCCGGCATTTCTTTCCCACTTCAGCTCTTCCAATATGACCCCCTCCTTCAGTGTTTTGGGGTCTAAGCTCGCCACCCCTTAGGAAGTCTCTGTGGAGGGTGTGGCCTTGTCTCCCAGATGTCCTTCCTCACTGCTCCCTGACTGCTGTGTACACTTGGGCTGATGGCAGACCCTTCCCCTAGCTTGACTTCTGGCCCTTGGGTGTTGCTAGAGCCTTCTTGTCTCCCCTCTGATTCCTGTGGGGTTTTTTTGTTGTTGTTGTTGTCGTTGTTTTCTGTTTGTTTGTTTTGTTTTTTGTTTTTTTGACCTTTCTCTACTTCCTTGGGTTCTGGCTGCTGGCTCTGCCCCCATCTGCTAGCCTGAGCCTGGGTACGATTCTCTCTCTGGATGGCTTTGCTTGCACCCCTGTCCCCATCTGGTCTAGAAATTAATTCATTCCTGGCTATTTTCCCTTCACCCACCTTCATAGCTACATTCACAATTTGACAGTCTTTGAGATTTAATCAACTAGTTCATTGAGCAATCCAGGTGTATACCCACCTGATTTGAAGTGATTTAGTTTAATGAAGATAATCATGTGGCCCAGGTTTTCTGGGGCAGCCCTAATTTCAAATATTCTGTCTCATTGTACTCACAAAAACTCTTAGAATACTAAAAATATTGGTATTTGGGGATAAAAAACATCATCTTCTAGATGACCTTGGGCACTTGGAAAAAAATAAGGTATAAATATGTCCCACTTTTGGCTTCAGACATATAGTTCTCTGCTAAACCTTTGTTTTTGTCAGTCTAGGTAAGCCCAAGAGAGAACAGCTCTTGTTTGTTTTCAAAAATCTCATCAGTATTGTTGTTCTGTTGTTGTCCCTATTTTCTGTAAAAAAGAACTCTGTTGTCTTCATTGGATGCCAAATGTCTTTCCTACTGAGCAGCCCAGCAATTTGCTTAGTGTTTCTCCAGTTAGCACCTAATACTGTGACAGTCTAAGTCAGGGGACTGCCTTCACTGTGAAATTTGTAAGAGCCAGGATCTCCGTGTCCTGTCTGTCTCCTGGGCCCACAGATAAATGGTACTGCCAGAAAATGCCTGTCCTTGGCTTTGGTTGGACCTTCAGTTGCAAATGACTGCTTTCTGTCTGCCTGAGGGAGCTTGGTGGGAACTCCCTGAAGGTCAGAGCAGCTCAGACTGATCTAATGGTCTTGCCAGAAAGAGGGTACTTCTCCTGTAGATGGTCCCCAAGGCCCAGTTATAACCACTGTGGAGTGAGGAAGTATCTCCAATAGGAGGAGCATTTTGAGTGGACAGAGCTACTAGAACAAGGTGGCATGGGGCAGAGTAGTCCTAGTGATAGGTTCTGAGGACCACTGTTTCTCTGAGATACTTCCCAAAGAACCCTGAGCTAGATGTCACAAAGCCTGGGGTGCCCACTGACACACTGAGGTCTCTGAGAAGTTCTGCAGAAAAGCTATCAGCATTTCCTAAACATGTTTGACCATAACACCCTCTTTTAATATTTTATTCTTTAGAATTTTAAAGAATGAGGGTAAAACAAAAGCCCAAGGGATTGGGAGTCAGAGGGACCTGCCTTGATTCGGGTTCAAAATCCTCACATTCAACTGGTTCACTTTGCTGTGTTATCTAGTCTTGGTTTTGTCATCAGTAAAATGAGACTAACAAAAGACTTCACACAGGGTTGTGAAAGTTAAAAGTTACTGGATAGGAAAGCACTTTGCTGAAATGTAAGAGAGTTACTTAGGAAGAAGCTTTGTTAGGTAGAAAATTCACTCAGTGCATTTTGTGGCTCAGTGGTAGAGCATGTGTTTAGCATATGTGAGGCCCTGGCTTCAATCCCCAGTACCAAAATAAATAAATATAGAATTCCATTTATATTGACTGATTTAGAAGCTGCCTGTCCTTGTTTGTCTATTCAGGATATGCCAGGACCAGAATATTTGAGATAAAATGTCAGGACTCTATGATAGCTAAATAATGGGGAATACTTTTGAATTAATACATGCTTTTAAGAAAATACTTAAGATTCTCATAGCAGAATACAGGATGAATGAGAAAGGAAAAAGCTTAAGGTTTGGTTCACTCCCTCTGCTCGAAGAATGGAGCCATGCTTTAGAAAGTCATTAAAGATTCAGCAAGAGTGCCTGGGGTGGGCAACACGCCTGGGACCCAGAGGCTGAGATAGGGCCAAGACCTGTTACCCAGCAGGTGTTGGTGGGACTAGATGTTCTCTCAGGGATTTATAAGTGAAGCTTGGAATGTTTGCCTTGAAACCTTGACTCCTTTTCATGCAGACATAAGAATGAACCTTGCATATTCTAAAGATCTTGTTTATTTTTATTTTTTTCTTCTTTGTGCATTAAACTGGGAGTTCTCAACCTGGATTGCATTTAGGCCATTGGGAAAGAGGTGCAGGGTCAATTGGTATGACTTGTGTCTAGAAATTCTCTGAAATTAGAAGCAACATTTTGTGTGCATATGTGTATATGCATTTCAATGGGGAAGAAAGGTAATCCTAAACCACAAAATGGGTTTTGTTCTCTGTAAACTGTATGAATTACACCCAGAATAAACTCCCCGGCCAGCAGAGTTCACTCTAGAATTGGTAATTGGATGGGGATTCAGGCACTCCCGTGAACCTCCTGGGCTTCTGCAGCTAGTCTAAGGCACTCGGTATGCTGCTTCATCAGCAAGAAGCTGGTTTTACTTGGTCCCATTGCTCTGGGGAACTATAGCTTCTCTGTACTTCCTCCTTCCTTCTGTGGCCTACAAAGTCCTTGAAACCTGCCATGGATGCTGCTGTAAATCCCAGGTTATCTATGGATGGCTGACGTGACTTTCACAGTTACACAAATTGAGCAAGCGGTGTGTGTGCCAGGCAGCTCAAGCTGCTTGCATTTCAGTGGATGTTTAGTGGACACCTAGTGGTGCCACACACTGGACCTAGGTTTAGGGCAGTGGGAGAGAGAAAATATAGTAACAAGCAGCCCCTACTTTTCAGGGGCTTCCTGTCCATTGCATCCAGACAAATTAGAATATGAGCAATAAAGAGGAAGTGACACAGAAATGCAGCCCCTGTATTGTTAGAGCTGAACTCTGATACTAATGCTATACCTAAGAATGAGGCTGCATGGATACATTTGTTGAGCAAATGTAGATGGGATTCCTGCCAAGTGTAATGTCTACTAACTAAATCAAATCATTATATACACAGAAATATAAGATTACAAATGAACTATAAGGATGGGAGATATGGTGCTGTAAGAGAATATTATAGGAGCAATTTGACCTTGTCACAGAGATCACCGGAAGGCTTCCCTGAGGGAATAATGCTGGAGCTGACACCTTTAGGAAGAAAAATAGGGGTTATTTAGGTAAAACAAGGTAAGGATGGGAAAGGAACTCCAGGCATAAGGGATAGCATGTACAAAGGCCTAGTGGTGAGGGATAGTTTTGTGCCCCTTAGTAGATGAAAGAGGCTTAAAGAGGCCTGGAATCCAAGAGAGTGAGGGAAACTGCAAAATGAAATTGGGACCAGATCACCGGGAGCTTGTAAGTCAAGCTGGATTGTGGTCTTTAGCCTAAGCTCAGTAGCTAGTCATTGAGATATTTAAGCAGGAACGGGATGAGATATGTAAACTAGCCATTTTGTTGGGGAGATGAGGGAAGTTGACATAGTAGCTAAGTGACTTTGGAGCTGACTTTGCAAGATGAGGAGGATCTCAATTGTTAAAGAATAGGAAGGACTTTCATGAAATAGCTAAAGATGAAGAATACAAAAAAGTGGTTAGTACACTATGCCTGGGGAGTGGTAAGGTGCAGCTGGGAAGTCTTTGGAGGAATGACTGCAAGAGTAAAGGGAAGCCAAGCTGGAAAGTGCTCGGATGCCTGCTGGAGATTTTATTGGGAGGGAAATCAGAGAGTTCTTGAGGAAGAGTATAGCTTCTACCTACAACTGGAGTCCTGAGAATTTTCATCAGAAGTATCTCAGTCATTTATAGCCTCTGATTTCCAACCCCAAATGCACAGATAAGGATTTTGAATAAGGATTTCCAGATAACTTGTATTGTTGCAGAAGTAGCCATTGCTCAATTCCATTTTTGATACAGGCTGTCTTTGGTCATCACCAGGGGTTATTCATGTCAATTCCTAATGTGAAATTAATGAATTGCAGCATCCTGATCCAAGACCCTCCTGGGATCCAGAAGTTCTCCTCTTGCTCTGCCATCACTTGCCTATGAGGCTTCACTGCTTGTGGAGACTCCAAGCAAGCAAAGGGGAACTAAACTTTATTAAGCATTTGGAAAAATCTATTTTAAGTGACAGCAGCATTGGCTTTTCCATTTGGAGACATCTTTCAATGTACTTGGCAAATTAACAATTCCAGACTTTTAAGCTGCCATGTTATGGAGAAATCTTCAACATCTTCATGGGTATTACATTTGTTTGAGCTGGAGAATGTGCCTGGAAGGTACGAAATGGTTGAACCACTGGGGGAGAAAGTGACCATTCTGTGAAGGGACAGGAGGAAGCATTTATTAAACATAAATTGATGTTTTGAAAAAAGGTTAGAAATCAGTCACAAAAGTAAGGCAAAAACACATGCTGGGTGTTTTTTTCCTAGGAAAAGTGCTGAAGAAGAAATTATGCAGAAGAGTATGAGTATTGTCTTGCGATTTGTAAAGATTTTATCTATATGTGTAATAATAGTAACACATTACATGTGTTGTTTGAGAATAGAGGAAGATTTCCCCTTAGATGGATCTGAAGAAAGGAAAAGAATGAGTATGAAAATAGCTTTTATTAAGTATCTGATATGTTTGGGGTATCCTGTGTAAAATATATGACACATTTTTATGCCAATCCTGCAAATAAAGCTTTATTGTACCCATTTTATGGATGAGATGAGAGCAGGTAATTTTTTAAGTAGCAGATCTGAAAATTGAAGTTGGTCCAACTGTCTACAAGGACAATTCATGCTGTTTGCATTGTTCCAATTTTACAAAGAACTAGAAATGGAGAGTTTTATTGCTTGGGTGACAGTGCTAGCTCTCTGGTCGATTATTTAACCTACTCGCTATATTATTCCTGGAAAGTGATGGGGTAAGGTCCACATAATCATAATAATAGTAGCTAATGTTTATTGAATACTGTGCTAAACTCTGGACAATGTTGATGTCATTCACATCTTACAACCACCTTATGAGGTAGTGAAATGTATTACTGCCACCCTATGAGGAGGAAACTGAGGCAGAGTGCTTCTTAGAAATAATTTACACTCACATAGTTAGTATCTACTAAAGCTGATTCAGACTGAGGCAGTTCTGACTCTAAAACCTGTGGCATGATCCCTTGCCACACAGCCTACTCTTGACCACCTACCCAGTGAAGCTATTTAAAAGAGTCAGTAGTAGAGCATGTGCTTAGCATGTATGAGGCCCTGGCTCCATCTCAGCACAGAAAAAATATGTATATATATATATATATCATCAAAACCAGTCCTGCCCCTACTGAGACAAGGCTCTGTTGTCTCACTAATGCTCCTCCTTGGTCCAGTGTTTCCTTTTATATCCATTTTGTCCTGCATAGAAAGGTACTGCTTAAGCACATCATCCCGGGCTATGGGAAATGCTACCAGTGTGTTGCCCTTGACTAGCTCCTAATTCAGAAGGTTTTGTTCTAAGTATCCTGTAACAATTCTGCTAAGCTTAATTTACAGGGCCATAAGCCATAAAACACAGTTCTTTTTTGGATAGGTTTCATTTACTGACTTGCAGGAGAGATGACTCATAAATAAATTGCTCCTTTTCCTTGTCGATTTCTGTCCCTATCTTTGGGAAGGCATGGTTGCCTTAAATATCTGCAAAGAAAAGAAATTGGATCCTGTGTTAGTGACACTGCTGCTTCTTTCTCTCTCTCTGTCTGATACATTCTGAATATTTTACCCTTTTCTCAAGCTGGGAAATCTTTAAAGTCCTAATAGAATTATTTCTTGTACAGTGCTTTATGCAAAATGGCATTATTAATATTAAAATGATAAATATTGTGACTCCTGAAATGATGTGTTTTGATCACACTTTAACTGTGGCAAAACACTTTTTAAAGATACTTTCAAATGTTGTTATAACCTTATATTCACATACCTACACAGATATGGGTCATATGAGCTGACATTTTAAAAGATGATACTCAACTAATTCTCCCACAACAGTCTTTGATATGAATTATAAGGAAACAACAATTTTATGCCTCTGATGAATGCATGTGTAGGTACATTTCAAAAGAAATTTTAATCTTTCCTTTTTACTGGGAAATGAGGCAAGTCTTAAATGGATTTTTGGACTTTGGCTTGCAAAGCTGAATGTCTGTGTTAACATGCCCATAATGGTGTCAGACAGAAGCTCCTTCCCTCAGTCCTTGGGAGAGAGAACCATTCATACTGCTTGATGCACCATTGATGAAATTAAATGAGGTTAAGGCAGGAGATCAAGAGGCCATTTGTTAACAAAAGCGCATTTATGAACAGAAACACTAAATGACTTGGGCAACTTCTTTCCCCATGAACCTCAGTTTCCCCAACTACACAATAAAGAACTCGAATTAGATGGTTGCTACAGACCCTTCTGACATTAGCATTCCATGATTTGATGACTCTTAATATTGGCCATCCATGAAGTCCATAAAGGCTTCCCTCTTAAATGCTTAAAGTAGAATTAATACTTTATCACTTTACAACTACTACCCTCTCTAGTTTTTGTTTGGAAGAAGTAAGAAAAAAAGAGTATATAAAAAAGAAATTTTCTACCCCTGAAAATATTAATAACATAATAAACTTAATTCCTTATTCTGTGCCTGTTAGTACCTGCAAAGGGCTACTAGATGCTTTGCTCTTTCTAACTGATAACCTGTAGAGAAGGTCTTAATTGTCCCATTAACAATGATGAAATTATGTTTTGAAGCAATGAAGTCATGTGCTCATACTTACAAAAAGTGGAGAGAAATCCCTGGGGTTTGGGACTCCAAATATGAACTCAATTACTATCTTCACAGACAACCTGGCCCTGAAATTTATGAGGACTGGAGTAAGATCAGACAGAGGCCCTCATATTTAAATATTTAAAAGTTGGACTTCATGGTTTTTTTGGTACTGGGGATTGAACTCAGGGGTACTCGACCACTGAGCCACATCCCATCCCTATTTTGTGTTCTGTTTAGAGACAGGGTCTCACTGAGTTGCTTAGCGCCTCACCATTGCTGAGGCTGGCTTTGAACTCGTGATTCTCCTGTTTCAGCCTCCCTAAGTGCTGGGATTACAGGCTTGCGCCACCACGTCCAGCGTGGACTTCATGTTTTCTGTGTTGGGCTCTTCTGGCAGATGAGGCCCTGCCAGACTCTACTTCTCAGAGTAGAGTTTGATAGCCATGATACCTTCCACTGACCAGCTTACCTACTTTCTATAAATTTCCCTTCATCCATTTTTGTGAGCTAGGAGAGGGAGTGTTTTATAGTTGCATGTAACTACAGCTTCTCACTAATGACCAAGATTTCTTTAGCTTTTATACTAGTTTATCAATGCTGCTATAACAAATTATCATAAACTGGATGGCTTAAAACAACAGGAATATATTCTCTTGTAGTTGAGAAGTTCAAAATTAATATATTGGCAGGGCCACACTCCTTCTCAAGGCCCTCTGGGAGGGTCTCTCCTTGCCTCTTCCAGCTTCTGGTAGCTCCAGGTATTGCTTGGTTTGGAGCTGCACATCTCTAGTCCCTGACTCTGTCTTCATGTGGTCTAAACCCTATATGTCTTGGACTCAAATCTCTCTCTGCCTTTCTCTTATAATGATACCTTTTATTGTCTTTAGGGCTTCAATCCAGGATGATCTCATCTCAAGATCGGTAACATTAGCAAAGACTCATCCATCTGAGGCACATTTACATGTTGTGGGGATAGGAAGTGGACATATCATTTTGGGGATTACTATTTAATCCACTATAGTCCTGGATGCCACCAGCTGGGCTCAACCAGGTCCAAGGAAATCAATGGATATGCAAAGGCATAGATGAGGGCAAAAGGAACATAGGGAAGAACCACAATGTGCAGAGAAGGAGCAGGAGATGGACATAGAGAAGGAGGGGTACATTTAGTGGAGATAGCTACAGCAGCTGGCATATGAGGGTCCAGGACTCTAGGTATGAAAGCCACATCAAGATACTCATTGTCAACAGCCTGCATGTACTGAGTTTCTACTCTGTAGGGTCCTATAGAAAAGTCAGACATTTGAGCAAATGCTGAGACCTAGAGTTTGCAGACTGGGGACAGGAAAAGCAAGAGGAAAAAGACCTTCTGTACTGTTAACTCAGGTGATCCCAGAATGCAAAGCATGCTGACACCTTGCTAACAGCTCAGTGGTGTCAGTGGCAGGGGACTGGGATACAGTTGGATGGTGGCTAGAGAGATGGTTTCAAATCTAAAATACAGCTCAGGAAAGAGGGTAGCAACAGACACTAAGAAAGGCAGGCCAGACACTGGCATTACTCATCGATAAATGATATCATTTGTAGTATTACTAGGTTTCATTTGTTGAGTACTTACTGTGAATCAGGAGGTTTTGGGCTAAATATTTTTACTGGCACCATCTTGTTTAAATCTCACAGCACCTAGAGGTAGGTTCTATTTTAGGGGAGGAAAATTGAGACTCAGAGAGGTTCAAAGAATTTACTGATATCTTGCAGTCAGTGTGGGGCAGGGCTGATATTCAAATTCTGGATTCTGTCAGTTTAGTACCCCTCACATTAGTCTTTGCCTGAGCATAGGAGTGGAGATCTGTCCATATCTTACAGGGCTCTGCTGGTGCACAGGTGTATAAGGGGACACCAAGGAAAGCCCTAGAGGATGGGAGACATAAAAATTAGGGCCTCAGTCAAACAAGCAAGGTTTTGATTGGATGCTCAAGCTGGGAATCAGTGAAGGAAGCCAGCCCCCTGGGAGGGGACTGAGACAGAAGGCTAGTTCTGCAGACTGACACTAGAGAAGGTAAAGACTTGTGTAGGAGTTTTCATGCAGCCCAGGTCTTGTTCTTGGATGCAGAATAATGGTGGAAACAAGAAAATTTTTCTTGCAAAGGAAGTAGCCCAATTATTGGGTGTGACAAGACTCCCTTCTAGAAGTTTCCTAAATAGATAATGGGCAATTTTGGCTTTCTTGCTTCCAACCAAGATCAGCCAAGATCAAGTTGCCCTCGCTGGGGAAATGGGCAGCAGTTTGCTTGGCCCCTAGAAGGTAGAAGTTGAGAAAAGGAGGTGGCAGCTGATAGGGACAAGTATGCATATGCTTGTGTGGACACCTGTATGTGTGTATTCATCAGGGATGGAGGGAGATGCGGGCCTTGACTGTCTATTTTGATAATCTAGGTAGTGGCAGGGGATTCTGATTGCAGTTTCTCCCAGTTTCCTTCTGGCTTTTAGATTCTACCATCTTTGAATCTTTCTCTTTCCTCTGTAAAAAGTTAAGGCTTGTGCAAGTTCAGAAAATTTCTCAAAATGAACTTGTTAGCACTTTAGTTGTATAAATAAGTATTTTAATTTTTGTGGCGCACATTAAAGTTGGTAGATGGGAGACTGTCAGAATTCTTAATCGTCATGAAATATGCTCTTAATAATCAGTCTTATTAAATCTAAATGAAATGCCTGTATGAGGCCCTATTTTAGTATTTTTCTGAATTCACTGCAGCTTTTTTATCTTAAACAGCAACCAGAGTCATTCTAAATCATCATCAAATTAACTATTTATGTTCTCTTTCACCAACATTCCCCTTCTTCCCCAATCTGCCTCTACATCACCCTCTCCACAAATCTCATGTTTTATGGAGAAATAATCAGCACTCGGGGCTCTTCAAGGACATCCTTTGAGGGATGGAAGGGAGATCCAGTCGTAGGGCAGAACAATCCCTGGGAGCTCCAGGGAGCCCAGCATCTCCTCGAGCATGCTGTTTCTGAATGAGAAGGCCTCAGCACTGAGAAAGTAGCAGGAGGTGCCGGCTGGAGTGCAGCCTGCCCAGAGAGACATCTGATTTGCTCCCTTAGTCAGCTTCTCTTGGCAGAAGGCCAGTGACAAGGTAACGCCTCATCTCAATTTCCTTCAGATGTGATTTAGAGGAAGGGAGCCGGCCAGGTTTTCAAGACCTTATCTTTTTTTTTTTTCTTCTTTCTGGAAGCTGAGCAGAAAATTTCCAATGCAGAGATCTGAGTTGGCTAAAACTGTAGTAGCAGATACAATACAATGTCATTTCAAAGTCTGGATGAGATTAGGAAAGAATTCCACCTATGACCTTTGGAGAAACTGAGATCAAGAAAGCTCAGAGGTGACATCTAAGTATGGACGAATTCCCCCTCATCTTGGACTTTTATAAGAGGAAAAACAAAAAAGTAAAGAAGTAATATTTCATGGAAGAGAACAGATTTCTTATCCTAAGATAAGTAACAGCTCACTATAGATCCTGCCCCAGACTCTGAGCCCGTCCCCTGAGCCCCAGCTCGCCTCTGTCTTGCCTCCACTCCAGCATTCATTAGAGCAGCCTAGGCCTAATGCTTCCTTTCTTCAGGCCTGTTGCCTTTTTTTTGTTTAATACCAGGGATTTAACCCAGGGGTGCTTAACCACTGAGCCACATCCCCAGCCCTTTTTACTTTTTATTTTAAGACAGAGTCTTGCCAAGTTTCTGAAGCTGGCTTTGAACTTGTGATCTTCCTGCCTGAGCCTCCTGAGCTGCTGGGATTACAGGTGTGTGCGCCACCATACCCAGCTGGCCTGTTGCTTTTTGTCATCACCTTCCTCCTCTTCCAGGAATGGAGCTGAAGCTGGACCTCTGGTCAAAGTTGTTCAGGTTCAGGTCCCTAGGTGGCAAATGGCAAAGAGGCCAGCCAGGTATGAGGTGTACTTGGCATTTTCTAGTCAAACATCAGCTGAGTGATAAGTTCTATGGACACTGATGATTCCTATCTGTGAACCTTTCTTGCAAAGAACAGGGAATTTCTCCAAGTAGTAGGCAGAGGGAAGGTAGTTAGAGAAAATCTGAACACCGGCATCCAGGCCCCATCCCTCATAATCGGCAAACTGAGCAGGAGAGGTGAAGCCACTTTCTCAAGGTGAGTAGCCGAAAGCCAGAATCTAGACTGTTCTATACATCTTCTGCTTTTGAACTAAGGATTTCTGTGACCTTACAGTAAACTAGTATTTCTTTTTATTGTTTCACATTGTAGCTTTCCTTATTCCCTCCTCAACAATTTTAGGTTCTCTTTTTTCATCTGAGGCATTGGAGGTATCTTGGAATTTGAAAGAAACTTCTACACTAGTGGCCAATCTGGGTTTGAACTCCACATTTACCACTCACTGACAAACAACCTTTTATTTAATTTACAACCTTTTATTTATTAAAGATTATTTAATAAAATAATCTTTCCAGGTTTCAGTTTTCTCATCTTTAAAATGGGAGCACTAATGTCTCCCTCACAGGATTAAATGATAAAATGCATGTGAAATTACTGACCTCTGGTAGGTACTCAGCAAATGCTACTTCCTTCTTTTCTTCCACAGTAATAAATGTAATCAATTAAAGATCACGATTGTGAACTTTGTTTGGCACTATTTACATTGTTCCATTACTCAAAGATATTTGAGCCTGCACTAGGCAGCACTTTTCTATAAACTGAGGTTGGTATTAAACTGAAATGAGCACAGTATGTCAAGTTCAGCTATTTTTACACCAGTAAGGAAAAGTGCTTTTAAGAATACAGCCCCCATCACAATGAGCTGGGAAAAAAAATGTTTCTGAGCACTGACATGAGGAAAACAAGGGTTTTGCATGAGTTCAGTAGTGTCCTAAGAATTTTATCATTTGTTTTTCTCTGAAATGGCTTGGAGGGGGCCAGAAAGCCAAAACTGTGAGGATCTTGCAGGTAGCCAGCTGCCGAATGTACTTGAGTCCTGATACTTAGCCAGCCTCACAACAGGGCTCCACTCCAGGAGCCTGAGCAACCTCATAGCTGAAGTTTCTTCTAATCATTCATTCACTCACTAAACTATGTGTTTCCTTTAGTGCTAAGCCTTGGGGACACAAAGATGATCAGTAGAGCATCGAATACCTAAAATATCTACAAAATAATATTGCATTTAAATGATAGGAAAAACACACTGAATGATGTATCATGACCAAGCAACCATCGAATGTCAACAAATACAAGAAATTGATTTGAAGTTGAAAATTGGCCCATTAAAAGAGGGAACAGGATTTTGCTGGAATTACCTGTGTGGTGATGGAAAAAGAATTGGATTGTGATACAGGGTAGCTAGGTCTAAATCCTGAGTTTTGGGTTCTGGAAGAGTTGCTTACTTTGTGTGCTAGTTAGCTTTCATTGCTTTGATAATATATCTGAGAAAAACAACTTAAAGGAGAAAAGATTTATTTTGATTAATGATGTCAAAGGTTTCAGTCCATGGTCAGCTGGCTCCAATTCTTTGGGCCTGAGGTGGGGTGGAACAAACTTCATGGTGAAGTAGAGAAAAGCATTTCAGCTTATGGCAGCTGGATTGCAGACAGAGAGAGGAAGGGGCCAGGGACAATATATAGTCCTTAAGGATACACCTCCAAGGACCTACCCCCTTCAACTAGATCCTACCTCCTGCCATTTCTGCCCCTTCCCAGTAGACCATTCAATTATGCATCCTTCATTGGATTAGTCCACTGATGAGGTTAGAGTACTCATGATCCAGACACTTCTCAAAGACCTACCCCTGATTGATGCACTGGGGACCAAGACTTCAACACACAATCCTTTGAGGGACTTGCCAGATCCAAACAACAACAGCTTGTTTGAGCCCCAGTTTTCCCCTGTTTAAAATAGGGCCTATAAATATTTTTCTTATCGCTTGCTAAGAAGATTTAAGCCTGTAAGTTTCATAAAAACACCTAGTACAGGACTGATATAGAACAGGTGCTTGGTGAATGAGGTCGAAACTGTTTGGAGAGGTTGTAGGGCGGATCAGAAGCTTCAAACAAATCTCATATAAAAGTTTAAGTAGCATAACTTAGAACAGATGGTTCTTCAATTATTCAAATTAAATCAGATGACCCCCAACCACCATTGAGATCTTAGGTGAACTTAGATCCTGGATCTACTTTTCATTATTTTAGCTCCTTCCCTTGATGATGCATTGTGTAGAGTTGCTTTTCTTTAAATTTTCCTAACATTCATCCCTTTTTAAATTTTCTTTATTTTATTTATTTATTTATTTATTTATTTATTTATTTATTTGGTTCCAGGAATTGAACTCAGGGACACTTACCCACTGAGCCACATCTCCAGCCCTTTTTTTGTATTTTTATTTGTATTTTTGTATTTTTTTTGTATTCAGTCTCACTGAATTGCTTAGTGCCTCCTAAATTGCTGAGGCTGGCTTTGAACTTGTGATCCTCCTGTCTCAACCTCCTAAGCAGCTGGGATTACAAATGTACGCCACCATGCCCAGCTAACTCTCATCTTTTTTAAACACCAAAAGAACCCCTTTTGTTCCATGGGCCCGATCTCTTTACTGACAAAGGAATTAGGAAGATGATGGGCCAGAAAGTGAAGCTGCTGTGAAGCGTCCTCATCAACATCTGCCTGAAATATCATTTCCTAGTGTCTGTTTAAAATAGAAACCAACTTGCCCTCAATTTCCTCAATTTCCCTCCTGCCTTTAGTCCCGTCCCACAAATCAACTGCTGTGAAAAGCACCAATTGCTATGTAATTGCGTAGATTTTTTTTTTTTAAAGAATGACAGTATTGATGGCAGTGAGAAGGGGAATAAAACAATCATTGGTTTTGATAAGTCCACTGAGATGAAATGGGGATGCATGGATCTTGTTTTTCTTTCCTTTTTCTTCTAGAATAGACTGGGAAAATGACATTGAGTGACTGTGCGGGCTGGGCAGGGTCTGGCTTCTTCCTTCTCTGAGCCCACTCTCTTCTTCCTCAGTCACTGACTTCCTGCTTGGGCACATCCTCTGACCTGTGCCCTCAAGAAAAGCACAACTCCCATCCGTTTCCTGAAGAGATCAGCCAGGAGCTGCGATGTCTCACCCGACACCTGCCCCAGACCAGTGCCTCATGTGCTTCAAGCTGGTACCACCAGGCACTCCTTCAAACCAGAGGAGAAGAAAAATGAAAGAAAGAGGATCCAGGCACACTCATTTCCTCTGAGTGGACTGTTATCAAAACATGTGATTATTTTATTCCCTCTTTTTACTGCTGTTGATACTGTCATGCTAAAAAAAAATCATAATTACTAGAAATTGATGCTTTTTACAGCATTTTTACATACATTATTCCTGATAATACTCAACAGCTTATGAAGGAAGCATGGTATTATTATCCTTGCTTGCTAGATGTGATCAAAGCACCCTCATGCAGTGACTTCCCTCAGTTCACACACCAAGGCCAAGAGGGAGCAGAGTCCAGCCCCCAGCTCCCTGATGGCAGGCCAGTGGTCTGGACCTCATCTCTCTTAAGGCTCCAGGCATCCTTAGGGAAGCTCAAGTACCAGCTCTTGGTGCTGCTCTTTGCAATTCCTCTTTAGCTACCTCCGCCACCCCATGCACACTTGCAGGTCTCTTTCTTCCAGGAACGATTACGCAGAAAATGAGAGCTGACAGTGATAGATGGACTTTTCCATTTTCTGCTAACGGGGCTGTGAAGTCAGAGCCCATTTTAATGAATGTCCATTAAGGTCAAATTTGGAAAGCAGGTATTAAGAGTCATCGCTGCTAATTACACCCTGAGAGCTCTATTTGTATTTCCAAATTGGATAAAAAGGTTAGTAAAATGGAACGTTTCAGCACAGGCTGACTCCTGGCTTGCTCTCCAAGTTTTCGGAAATGATCAGCTGCCCAAACTTGCTGAAAAATAATGTTCTGTCTTATTCTTGCCTCATGCCTCACAGGTGAGCCAGAGCCATGAGCAGTGACTGCCTCTTGAGTCCTGTCAGTCTCTGGCAGATCTGATTACATCTGGGACCCTTAAGAGTACTTGAAGCAAACAGCACTAGTCTATTTTAATCCTGCTCCTTCTAGAAACTAGAAACTGTAAGGAGAGTCTTCCTGCTGACAGGTGGCTCCATAAAAATCGTCCATCTGCTGCTAATTATGGCAGAAAGAAAATTCACACAACCGAGTTTTCAGTTTATTTGCTAAAGATCTCCAAAGGTGTAACTGTCTTCCTGGATCACAAGGCCATTTGCAACATTACATCTATAGAGCCTGTTAATTATTTAAATAATTTAAGACCTAGGGTGGCAGGGAGCATTTAACAGAAGGCTGGCTGGGTGAGGCTCGGTCTGGTGATCTATGGTGGTGGAAGAAAATAATCTGTTCTCACAGCTCACAGGATCTGAACTTTTATTTTTCTTTTTACCATCCTTTCCAAGGGAAGCTCAGAAAGGGAAAGAACTAGGTACATTTCAATCATGATTGCATTGGTTCCCAAATTCTAGCGGGTCTTTCTCTCCTCTTCATGGGTTCATCTATAAAATGGGTATAATCTCTCAACTACCTAATGCAGAAGGCTGTTGTGATCTTGGAATAGGAAATTTTGTTAGAAAGTATCACATACAAAGTAATAGACTATATAAGAAATTTAAAACCATTAAATAAATAGAAATGACTGGTAGATCACATGATTAAGTATTTAATAAGAGAAGAAATACTCTTTTCCTTTCCCCATAGTTTTCTTTCCCTTTTCTCATCCAGACACCAGTAGAATTTAAAATTTCTTTCCTTATCTGGATTCTTAGAAAATTGTATATGTTCTTCTTTTACTTATTCTGCAATAATAGGCTTAAATTATATTTTAGTCATTGGTTTATGGGTCCATCTCTCTTTCCTAGACTGAGCATGATTTGAGGATAGGAACATTCTCTTATTCATATCTATGCCCCCAGTGCCTAGCAGAGCCTGATACATACTAGATGTTCAAGATATAATAAATCAAAAAGCTTAGACTTAAACAAATTAAATAATGGTGATTTTTTTCTTTATGATGAAGTCATGTTCAACATTACTTTAATAAGTGACGCTGAATCTGTCAATTTGGTCATTTTTGACATGTTTGATGATTTTTGTGCAAGTACTACAAATTTTTAAAATCTGTTTCAAAAAGACATAAAGGGTCTGAAATCCTCCTGGTGATGTTCTCTAGATTATGTTCTTGAGTACTCTACATAAGACACTGGTTTTCAGGTATAAGATAAAGGTAGGACAGTGTTAACTAGATGATTTAAGTTACATCAAATATCCTAATGGCTTTAACTGATAAGTAAGAAATTAGTCCCTATTTGAATGATTTGCAGAAAAACACATATAAAATAAAATCATTATGTATTAAAATGGCAGAACAATGAGATGATGGTGAAGTTGAAAAATAAGGGTCTATCTCAAGGTAAAAGCAGTACTAGGGCACCCCTGACTTCAAGGACTCAATTGTTGGAGTGTATTTGAATATCCTTTAGCCCAGGGAATACAGTAAGAATATAGTTCATATGATTTTCTATATATTTTTGTTCCCCTGGAAAGCAAGGTAGGAAAATAAATTTGATAAAAAATAATGAAAATCCAAATAGCCTAAACAACACAAAAGTCTAGAAAAAAGAAAGAAAAAATTAACCAGAATAGAATTTCCTGGGAAAGTGAAAAGATTTTTATTCCAAATTGCCCTATTAGATAAATCTGTTGCATTTGCTACTGATTTTATTTTTAAAATGTTTTATTCTGGTTCTGTTCTTTGCAGAATTTCTACTTCTGATTATTCAATGATCCTCTATTCTTTGAAATGTTGCCTGCCTTACTCAGGCTGAAATTGAGTACTAGATTGGAATAAATCTCTTGAACTTCAACATTGTTTGAGGTTTCAGTTTTGAACTAATTTCCTCTTACATTGCCCCTAGTTCTTCCTGATCTGGTCTTACCAGCTTCTTGCCTGATGACCCAGTCCCTTGCAGCTGAGCCTCACTTGGCCTCACTTCTCTAGTTGTTGTTCTTATCTTCTTCCCTTTAGATCTCTCTCTCTGGTTGTATAGCCCTCCAGCCTGTTGGGTAGCCTCTCCTGGGCTGGCTTGGCCCTTGAAAGAGTATTCCTTCCTGGCCCTGCTAACCCCATGGGTAGGACTTGGAAAAGATACAAGGTGGATAAGCCTCATAATATGGGAGCTTTCAGTTATAACCCAAATCCTGATTCTTCCTCTAATCTCTCCCCACTTCCACAAGCTTTTTTGTTCTCCATTGTTTCATAAGCTCCCATGGCAAGATTTTCCAAAATCTTCTTGTGATCAAGCCTTATGTATTTGATTACAAGAGACATTATTGTTGCTCTCTCTTCTTCCCTTCCCTTTAGGTAATAATGAGACTGAGGAAAATACATATAGGGGCTCCTACTTGGGAAAGGGTTGCAGAACCTTTGACTCAAAATCTGTATATCACAAACTAATACTTATTACATGTTATTGTATGAAATTCCTTGTTTATTGATGTTGTTTCTTCAAACAAATGGTTGATCCTTAGAATGCACTTACTTTTCTCTTGTTTCTCTCTCAGGTTTAACACAGTGCTCAACATTCTCTAGAAGCTTGTAGTGTTAGTTAGGAAAGTCATCTATTTGCTGACTTAGACTTGAGTGCTGTTGCTACTACCAAACACTTGCTGAGAATTATGTGCATCTATCTCCTCATTCCTCTGAGATGAGAAACTTTTATAACCAAGGCCAGTGAGGTTGTGTTTATTTTCTAGACGAGTTATTGGTAAGAGTATATCAAGAATCTTAATGCGGCATAAGGATAGTATATTCAGGCTAAATAATTATTTTGGTTTTTTTTTTATTTTTATCAAAGATGGTTTTTGTGATAAATTACATATTCAAAGACATTTTTTCATAATTACTTTTTAAACTCTCCAGTGAGAGGCTTGATGTTTTGAGAGAATACCTCCATTGTCACTACTCTGTGGAGCTTTTGCCAAGGTACATTTTGCTTTGCTAGGGTAGAAACAGCCTTTCTGTGGCCATTAAGGATTTCTTGGCAAACCTGAATCAAAATGTCCTTGCCAGAACTTAATTTGGGGAATTGCATTTTTTCCCACTAATTAACTCCATTGTTTCAATTAGGAAAGAATTCTTCCTTCCAACCCAGAACACTGTCTCTGCACAGGAAGATGGCTTTGAAATGCTTTCACAAGGAAGGCAAGCATTTGTTATACTAAGTTTAACCAGCATCCTACACAGCCACATTTTCAAGATGGCTGACCTTGTTTTTGAGGGTTAGTGTATTAGAATCAAAGTGTTATCTAGAGTTGGAAGTTACTTCAAAGGAGTCTGAAGGAAGCCGAAATAATTTTTTACCATTCCTATCTTATGGATGAAGGCTCACTGAAGTAAAATGTCTTGTCCAGGCTCATCACACTTAGAAAGCACAACATTAAGATTAGAATATTAGGTCTCTTTTCTCTGTGTATAGGCAGAGTAGTTATAAATGACTCACATGGATCTCACATCCTTGAAACAGACTGATCTCTTTATAAGTACAGTATTTGCCTGGGGTGTAGCTCAATTTTAGAGGGCATGCTTAACATGCCCGTAGGTTCAATCCTCAATACCAAACAAACAAACAAAAACAAAAATATAGTATCTGGCTGAGTTACTAAAAGCCATACCAATCACTTAACCCTCCTTGTACATGGCTGAAGAGATACTTTTCACCTAAAATATAGAGCAGTCAGCAATCTGTGATCTTTGGCAAGGAAATCTAAAATTACTTCCTCTCTATTAATGCAAATTATTATAATTAACATCGGTGATGTATTTAATTGCTATTTGTAAAAACTACTTTCTATCTGCATTAAGCTTTGGAAAAATAGCTATAAATATTTTGGTGACTTGTGATAGTAAATTAATTGCAGTACTGACTTAAGAATGATTTAGAACCTTGTTGATCTGTTGACTCATTTTCCCAAGTGACTTTGTCCCTATGAGACACAAAAAAAAAGTCACCAAAGACACCTTAGTCTGACAGATGTTCCCTATTTGTTATCCCCATGCTGAAGATTTCTATGTCCAGGGAGAATAGTAGATTTTAGAAGATGCCTTTTTGGCCTTTTGGACAAGTCTCTGGAAGCTGATGGAAAGAGGGATAACATTAACACACTCTGCTATTCTCTTAAGAGTTCTTGTCTCATTCTACCCGTGGAGTATTAACTGAGAATAAGACATGAGAGCCAAGGTTAGACACATGTTACATTCAGCTCAAAATATGCTCTAACAGCAGCTTTAAGATTGTCAATGCTAACATCAAAAGAATAGGAACAGAAACCAACCTCCCTCCCTTACAGCCTCATTCTATATTATCCAACTATTCATTTATAGGGAATCATTTCAATTAATATCTTGTCTTGATTCAATAAGTTCCATATGTTTATTTCTGTCTGTGTGAAGAAAAATTTTCTTTTTCTTAATTTGTTCTTAATATGTACTTGTAAATTGCACTGTCCTTTACTCTAGTGCCACCAGTTTTGTTGGGCTGGGAATGGTTATAGTTGAAGAAGCCTGGCTGATGCTCCAGCCACTAATAAAGGTAGTCATCACTTGAGCAGCATGTCAAAGATATTGTCCCATATCAATTCTAACATTTCTGGTCTTTGGGGTGCTGAGTTAGAGAATTGAAGCAAATATCCCCTCCCAATCTTGTGACTTCCTGTCACTGTTATCCAACAAGCACTACTGATACCTAAATCCTTCTTACTCAGCATTTTCTTTGTAATGATGTCTAATATTTAGCTTGAATTTTTTTTTTTTGGGGGGGAGTGAGTACCTTTAAATTGATTAGTATATTTGAAAACCATTATTTTTAAAGCCATTGTTAGTTTGCATAGTCTTTTTTATTATATATTAGGAGATGACCTTCCCTTCTATCGATTAAGTACTATTTAAAAGTTCACACTGTAAGAACCTTGATAGTAAGAATAATTTTATTAATGATTTTATACCTAATATGCCTAAAATGACACCTATAACTTGGTAGACACGTGGGCCAACTTTTCAAAGTTAAATTGAACAGAATAAATGACAATCGTAATCAACAAGTTATCTAATGAGGAATGGATAAATAAGATTTGGAAAAGATGCTGACATGTTGTCATGAAAGGTGAGGTCATTCATTCATGGCTTCAGTGGATGGTCCATTATTTCACTCATGTAATAAACATTTATTGCGTTCCTATTATGTTCCAGGCATTGTACAAAAAGTTGAAGGAAAATAGACTGTGGTTTGAAATTCATTTTGAGGCAATCAGAATTACCTTTTATAAAAGAATAATTAATTTTTAATTATTATACCATAATAGAGGTATAACTTTCATACAGTAAAATTATAAATGTTAAATGTACATCCAGATAAATTTTTGTATTTATGTTTCCAGATAACCACTACCAGATCAAATTATAGAATATTTTTATTCCCTCAGGAAGTTCCCTTTTGCCCTTTCCTATTAATTACCCCTGCTACATAAATAACCAATTCTAACTTCTACAAGCTTATATTAAAGTTTTCCAACCTTAAATAAGAGGAATCACACAGTGCATACTTTTTTTGTGTCAGCCTTGCTTTGCTTAACATACTTTCTTTGAGAGTATCTATGCTATTGCATATGACAGTAGTTTTGTTTTATTTTTGAAATTAATTATTATATTCCCAGAATTACTTTTTGACATTACTTAAAATGGTATTGGAAGGATTTTGGGAGATGGCAGTGGCAGTGACATAGTTTTTAAATCTCTGGAGCTATCCATTAAAAAAAGTCAGAATAACTAGGATAGGAAAACTGAAAACCCTCCTACAACAAAACTGACTGAAAATATATCCACATAAATGTCAAAAACCAACCAATGCTAACTAGATTAGCATAGTGAAGTACAAGAAGTGGAGGAGGGGAGCAGGACTGTGGATGAACCCAGTAACAGTCCTCAAGTTGACTCATTGGGAATCTCAGCAGGCTAATCCAAGGAGAAGAGCCAAATTTTGGGGGAGTTTAGCAAACAAGAATTCATGGTTAAGACTGAGGTAGCCAGAGATGTCTGGGACCTATGTACTCTAGAACACAATCATCCCCCACAAGATGATTCTTTCAGGGAGGACAAAATTCTATGAGTAGAACTAAAATTACTTACATTAGGAATAACAGGGGCAGAGAAAGAGAAGGAAAGTAGGTAAAGGATCAGAGCTAGCAGATACCAGGAAGCATGATAGTGTATGTTTTAACAGTTACCAAAAACAACAGAAAGGGGAGCTCTAGAAAATATAGATCTAAGAAATCTAACCTGGTCTGTCTTCCTTTTCTAGCATAGAAAAGAATATTTCACTTAAAATAATTCACAGAAAGGGATTGTGGAAAAATCTCATACAGAATTATCATAAGAAAGAGAAGAAGAGGATAAATGCAACATCCCTATAGAAAATCAAAGAAACCAGGAGAGCATGCCTACAAAAGATGAACATTGCAAACTAACATTTAAAAAATAGATCCAAGAAAATAATGGAAGCTATGAAAGAACACCACATAATGCTTAGAAAATTTCATAAATAATATGTTTAGAGAATATATGAGAAAAAGAGAATGAAGAAAGATCTGTCTAAACTCAGAAAATAATTAAGAATAAAAGAAACGAAGACTAAATGAGATGGAACATGAATGAATAAGCACCACAGAAAGTTCCTGAAGAGCAACAGAAGATGAAAAGAAGGGGAAAAATATAAATAGAAAAGAAATTTAGAAAGAGATCAGATGATAGAGAAAGTGAAACAGAATATAGGCAGTAAAGATACAATGCACGTATAACAGAAGTACCCAAAGAAGAAACCAAAGCATGGAACAGAATTAACATTAAAAACTGTAACTAATGAAACTTTGCTAAAATAAAAGATAATTAGGACAATCAGTCCAGAGAAACCAAACTGCCTTAAAAATAAAAGGTTTCTTTCAGCACCCAAACAATCATATTTACATGCACAAGAAACAATCATATTTACATATTTACAGCACCCAAACAATCATATTTACATGCACATTACAATATTTACATTCATATTTACATGAATTGTTATCAGCCTTTTCCAAAACAATACCTCAACCTGAAGATAATGGAGAAACATTTAAATGACCCAATGATATCAATAGTGACTCTATATCCAAGGAGTTTATGCCCAAGCCAAATTTTAGTTTAAAGGTACAACAAAAAGTTTTATACATGCAAAACCTCAGAGATTCTCATGAATCTTCCTTAAGGAAACTATCAAATGATGCAAGAAACATTGCAGGGGGGCTGATGTCTACAGCAGCCATAAGAATATCTGAAAATAATACTTGCGTACTTCTCTGTGTATCTTCTGAAAACAAAACTCTTGGTACCAAGGAATCTTTCATGAAAACCTGAAAAAGAAGTTGAAGGGACAGTTGAAGATGAAATTAGTGCTACTTAAATCAAACTAGTACTACCACTTCAACACACATTTATTATGGATGAAATCCCTTCGGGAATCCACTTGTTGGTATTTTGAGATGAAGCTCAGTGTGCCACATGGAGGAAGAGCCATGAATCAGTGTCCATGAATTGTGGGCTGTACTTGGCTTTTGTGGGAACCTAATAATAAAATACCCACAAAGAATTTCCAAAAGGTCCATACCAACAGAGAATTATATAGAGACACACTCTGAAAACAAACAAACAAACAAAAAAAACGTATCTTCAGGTAAAGTATGGATATTAGTCTGTTTTGAGAAAAAATATTTATTCTGGTTTAATTCTGACCAGAATGATCAGTGGTACCTTGTGGTTGAGAGCCTTAACCAGTTGTGTTATCACATCTTTATGCACATGATGATATGCTTAAGGTGCTATCTGTAGGACTGTGAGGGGCTCTGAGATTGGAACATGTTACACATAGTCCTTGTATGGATGTCACCTGTATCATGTGTATGATCTGGATCATGTGTGTGACATTTTGAATTAGGCTTCCTGGCTTTTTTGTGCTTCCCAGCTTTGATTACCACAAATCTACACTGCAACAGAACTTCCGATTTGTTAAACACATTTGATAAAGAGTCAGTCCTAGAACTTAAAAGTCTGCCTCAAACAACTTAGTCCAGTTCCTTGGCCCTATTCACTGTATTCCCCATATAGTCATTTAGGGCAATAACACAGTGCGTGTTCTTGGTCCCTAAATCCAAGGATTAGTTATTATCTCCAGATTGTATTGCTTGCAGAAAGATAGAACACGGTCTTTGAAATTAATGGGCTAAATTTTGATGAATAATGTTTTCCTTGTTTGATTTATCCACAAATAAGAATAATTTTGAGATACTCTATAAATAATTTTATTGGAAACAACTTTTCTTTTGGAATTGAACTGAAATAACCATGTCAAAAGCCAACAGATGGTAAACTTTCTGTTTCTGCTGACTGGAGCAGATTTTTCTGAGAGTTGAAGGGGGACTTCAGGCCCTCACATCTCTATGATTTCTGCTTTCTTCCTTGGTGTCTGCCACGCAGAAGTACCCCTTCTCAAGCCTGCACCTTTCAACTGTAATAGATTTGGATCCTTCGCTGAAGACCCATGTTTATTTCTAACCTACATAATCTTAGTGTTATTTTCACTGTTTGATTGCTGTAAATGACTGATGTAGGAATGTTGAAATAGGAATCTGAAATGATAAAAAACTTTTAAATTTTGTTGTTAATGAATCTAGTATCAGATTTTTGGAACAGGGATGGACCTTTATTTTCTTCTTCTCATTTCTGTTTCAAGGTGTTGGAGTGCTGTATGCTTTGGTGTTTTTTTGTTTTGTTTTCTTTCCTTTTCCCTCCTGCATAATTTCAGAGACATATACTACTTATCAAGGAAGCTAAAGGTCTGTTAGGTTTATATATATGTGGCTTCAGTTTTTTGGTTCCTGGTAGACCAGAGAGACTCTGTGACTTCCTCTATGATTTCTGCTTTCTTCCTTTGTGTCTGCCACCCAGAAGTACCCCTTCTCGAACCTCTCCCTTCATGATTCAACAGAATTTACTAAACACTCATTCTATGCTAGACATTTTGTTGGACATTCATTTTTCCAACACAGTCCTTACAGTGACTGAGTATATACATGTTTAGTGGAAATATTCATTCCTTTTTCAAAAGATGAGAAAAGCCTGGCATTTATTAAGAAGGCAACTTGCCTGAGGCCACAGAAAGCAATTTGCAAAAAGGTAGAATTTGAGTATTCAGAATTTGGAACCCAAATATCTAGTTGTAAATTCTAAAAGCATTATTTACTAGCAAATCACTTGCCTCTTGTACCTGAGTCCCCTATTTACTAATAGTGAAGCTAATCCCTAGCCAGGGGTGGTGATGCATGCCTGTAATCCCAGTACTTCGGGAGACTGAGACAGGAGAATCATGAGTTCAAAGCTAGCCTCAGCAAAATTGAGGCATTAAGCAATTCAGTGGGACCCTGTCTCTAAATAAAACACAAAATAGGGCTGGGGATGTGGCTCAGTGGTCAGGTGCCCCTGAGTTCAATCCTTGGTACCAAAAAAAAAAAAGCTAATTCCTACATTTTAGGGTTGCAAGAATTGAAGATTTTATACACACACACACACACACACACACACACACACACACATATACACAGTGACATAGTACCTGACATGTAATAAATGCTCAATAAGTGCCTGTGGCTGCTAATTTATAACAATCACATTATGGTTTTAAATGCTTCTCAGTGTGGCATAGAGACTAGTGTTTAGGGTCTGGAGATGGAGATTTGGACATGAATCGTGATTCTTTGGCTTACTAATTAATTATTTAATTTCTCAAAGTCTCAGGTTCATTACCTATAAAATGGGAAAAATAATACTATCTACTTTCCAAAGTTCTTATGAAGATTAAATAAAATAAAATCCATTAAAATTTAAGAGTACCAGTGCCCAGTGAGCACTCCATCAAGGCCAATTATACTGTCCTCCCTTGATGTCAACCTGTTCTCAGCAAAGGATCAGATGAATTCTTATTCCCTAAGAAGTGAGTTACTAAAAAGTTCTAATATAGTATTCTACCCAGATGGCTTATTTGGCTCAAGGTTTTGTTATCAAATGGTGAATATTTAGGAATAGCACAACCTAGAAAACAGAACATCCATTAATTAGAATCGAAGTGTGGCTCAAATGGTTTATACTTTCAAATTTTGTGGAAAATACATCCTCAAATATAATTTGATATCTAATCATTTAATTTAGATCAGGCACACAGAATGATAGAATCTCAGGTGGGAAGGGACTTAGCATTTTTCTGGCCTGGCCTTCTTATGGTGAAGTCCAGGTGAACACTCTTACCCTCTGTAGGAACTGATTCCCTACGGGGGCACAAGCTCAACCCCACCTCCTCTAGCACCCTTCCTCTCTTGCAGGACCACTTCCCTGGCTCTTTGCTCCAGATTTACCATTAGTCTTGGAGCAACTCTGTATGCTCTCTGCCATTTCTTGTGTTCATGTTTCCTTCAAATCTTTAACTTTTCCAGAATTTTGACTTGCTTTGCAAATAGAATACAAAATCCTCAAGGGCTTGGCTCCTGAGTTTTATTTCTATGAACCAGTAAGCAAGTCCTATATACTATGCTGTGCTAAGGGGGTTCAAAGAAGCTGATAATAAGTAAATTGATAATCAATGATAAATACTTTTCAAATGAGCTTTTCAGCCCCTCAATCAATGATAGTACATGTCTTTCACTCCTCTTATCAGCACCTATTAATTGCTAGCAGTTTCCTAGAGCATACCATACATCTGATGATTCTGTTCTAAAGTGGAACAGAAGATGTTCCACTTGTTCAGGAAGATGGTTGCATGGTATATGCTGGAACATTCTGAAAAGACAAAGAAAAGTGATCATAGAGGCAGGTCTTAGAAGATCGATCAAATTTGAATAGAAAGAACATGAGTGACAATAGCAATCTATATGGGGGATATTTGGAACAAAGGCATTTACAATGTTCACTGCAGCAGAGAATACTATGCCATGAATATGGTGGGTGTCCTACCAAAGATGATTCAATTAAATGTTGATAGGAAGGGATTTCCCTCCAGGCTCAAATTCCAGGACAAGTCCCATGAGAGGAGAGCATCATAAAAAATCATCATCGTTTTTGAAATTGCCTCAGCTGGGTGCTATCTGGCAGAGGTGCCAGGAGTTAAATGATCTGACTTGGTGATATTAAGAATTAGTCATGTAGTTGAATACTAGAGGGAGGTCTCTGGAGAGACTGATGGTTTTTAGGCAGTTATGGAGGACATTCTCCATTATCAGCATTAAGGGCTCCCTCTGGAAAGGGGCCTGGCTCCCCTGGGAACATTGCCATCTACAGTAGTGCATAGTTTATGTTGTTTTATAATGATGAGGACTTACTTCTCACTTTCGTGTCCGGGTTTCCATTGTAAGGCAGAGGTCCCGTTAGTGCAGATGAGGCAGCACAGCAGGAGGTTGAGAGTGTGATCCCTGCACATATGAAATGGTTCCACGATCACTAGCAAGTTACTTCATATCACTAAGCCTCAAGTTTCCCATCTATAAATGGGAATGTCAATGCTGCTGATTTTCTAGAGCCACTATGAGAAGCAAGTGAAATAAAGCACTTCAGTGTGCCGGGCACTGCTTTAACCACCTGCTATGCTTTAAGGGGTTATATAAGGGGTTATTTAAATGAATAACCCAACGACTCTGAGGTAGTTACTATTTTTTTTTTCACATCTAATATGCAGGAAACTAAAACGATTCAGTCTTCCCTATGATAAAGAATTCCTGCCTATGAAAATACAGATTATTGTCAAATTTTTCCTGGTTGTTTCCTAGCCTCTCAATATGTTTGAGATGATATGGGGCAAGCCTGGGAGTCCTCATTAACGGAACCAGGCTGACTGAGCCTTGGTTAAGGTCACTTTAGGCTTCTACCCCATTCCTCAGACCTGTACATTCTTTATGTGCTAGGACTTACCATTAAAAAAAAATCTACATGAATGAATTATTGGAAAGAAATTACAGAACTATAATCTCATAAGGTTTTTTTTAGAATTTGCTTTTATTTTGAAAAGACACACATTTAAAAAGCACATCTTTGTTAACTTCTAAGTAGATCTGCTGACCCATGATAATTTACCAGTAGCATTTGTACAAAGTCCCCAATATATTCTTATGCCCACCACAAACTTACCAGTGTCACAGGGTTTGGGACTGAAGAAAGAAAACAAAACCCTGCTTTGTCGTTGAGTTTTACTTTTAATCATTAGCCTAACTTCTTCCTTGGGATGATGTTTGGGACACGAAGAAACAAAGCAGGAAGTGAGGGAAGGATTTACAACCAGATGGGTCACTGAATGACTTGAGTCTACACAGCACGGAGGCGTTCTTCTCCAGACAGGTCTTCTGTCCTCAGCCTACACCTCAAACAGCACGCATGAGGAAAACCGGTGGAATATGTAAAAAGATTTCTGGGCCCCAGAGATTCTGTTTCAATAGATTTTGCTTAAGAACTTGCCTGTCTAACGTGCTCCTGAGCTCCTCACGTAGAATTGCTCCAGTCCACACAGAGCAGGCTCCTTCTCACCTACTGTTTGATTTTCCCCAAAGGTTACACTCCATCATTCCCCCTGGCCAATTTCAACCCTAACCATCCTTAAAAATCCACTCCCAGAGCTGTCTCTGTCATATCCCTTCCCTAGCTACTCTGATCCCTCCATCTCTGTGTTTCTGTCCCTCTCCTTTCTCTTTCTGACTTGTGCCCTGTGGGGGATATTTGAGTTCAGTCTCAGTCACATGATCACAGCCTCATCCTTTCTCTGGCATGATGGAGGTAGGAGGAAGGTGATGTTGCATGAACAGACTGGCTTTCCCCACTTTAGGAATTCACTCTTTCCACACCTGCAGTACAAGCCAAGCAGACCCCAGAATGAACGACCTGAATGCCACTGGAAGGCCCAGTTCTTCCCCATCAGAGTCAGAGCTGGCCAAGACTAAGCAGAAATGGGCAGGAATAGCCGCCTGCACCGCAGACCGGAGACCCACCAAGTCCTCTCTGCAGGTTCTGTTTCCGGTGTTCTAAAAAGTCTGAGTGGTTTGCGAAGCAGCCCTACTTAACCTGCACAGGCCGCTCGTCTCGGCACCATTTCCCTGAGCCCTTAGTTATTTTTACTCTCTCAGCTTCTTCCCATTCTTCAGGTGCTGGGCGAGGTGGCGTTCATTTGGCTTTGCTTCTGACACAAGATAAACGAGCTTGGGGCCCTGGGCGATTCACTCTGGCTGCCAGGGGGTTCCAAAATAGCAAACTATTTTTCATAACAGCAACGTGATATGAAGGGAGATGCAGCAGGTGCACTCAGATTTCCCACCGCCGTCTGGGGCGCGTGGTAGAGGGAGAGGATTCATTAAGTTTGCGCTTGTGTCCGGGAAAGAGAAGAGCCCCGCTCTCGCTGTGGCCATTTCCCTTTGGCTGGGTCAAGGTCTCAGCTCTGGAAGGCAAATCTTGCCCTTGGACAAGGTGGAAGTGCAGAGAAGCAGCAGCACCGCCACCCTGTAGAGCCTGGGACTTTTTTTCCTTGTAGAAAGATAAGGTTATGGATGTGAATATCTGCTGCATTTTTTTTTAAACTGAAACTTGTATGTTAACCAAAAAGAGCAAAGATTTCTTAAAAGTTTCAAAAATTTCACATTTTAACTCATTAAGTGTATGGTCATTTCAAAAAGCTTAAAGGGCAGATATCTCTTTTATTGTTCCTTTTTCTAAATGTGTGAAGGTGAAAGATCAAACCAACATTGCTTCTTGGAATTTCCCCTATTCTTTGGACTCATTAGAAAAAAAGCATCTGTTTTCATGACACTATTCACTAATAAAAAGTTGGTCCCTGGCCCTACAGCTAATAATCTCCCTTTATCCCCCATCATGAATTATGCATATGTTTTTAGGATGGAAATTCTAATAAAGCAAAGAGGATTTTAATTTATATTTGCATGAATTGTGAGTTTCCTTTTGATGTTTTCCCCCACTAAGTTACTCTGCCTTCCTGGTTGGAAATGAACTAAAAGTAAAATTGAAGTGTGATAGCAGTACAATAATCATAATAATGGGGGCTTTTTGAAATTGGGGTGAGGCGGAGGGGACAAATCTTTTGTGAAAAATGTCCAAAATCAAGGTCAGAATACAGGGAAGCAAAGCCTGTCTAAAAGCTACGTGTTAATGAGCTGTAATTGAGTGCATAATACACTGGAATCTGTCTTATAATACATCTTCATTTAAACATTTCTTTTCCCAGGGGACCACTGAATATATGGTGCATGAATAAATAAATGCCATGACTTATTTTGGAGGCCCCAATCATAATACAATTATATGCATTGCAAATTTTCTTATGCTACTTTTAGTTTCTAGGTTTTTTTTTTTTTTTTAATTATTAAACCACATTGCAGGAAGACATATACCTTAACCCAGCTATGAAAATGGAGTCAGAGAGGTTAGTCAAACTAGACAGGGGAATTTTTTCCTTCAGTGAGCTGGACCCCATGGGAGAAAAATGGTAATTCTATTTCCCGTGGAGTTTCACTAATTACTGGCCTGGCTCAACCAGCCATAGGAGGCTGGGCATCAACAGTAGTGACTCTTTCTTACTCTCTTGTCTTGCTGGGTTTTAGAGGCCTTTTATTTCCTCAAATCGGTGGTACCTCCTGATCCTACCAGAGGCAAATAATACATTTTGCACCTTTAAAAGATCATTTTCTTTCCTTAGGTCACTAAGATCCATTTGCTAAATAACTCTTGAAGTCTAAAAAATTGTCTCTGAGTAGCCAGAAGAGGTGAATTCAACCTTGCAAATAGTTCTCTAAAACCATCACCCTCCTCTAAAGGCTTTTTCTCTTTACACAGTGTGTCTGAGTCCTGCCTACACCAGGTAATTTGCCATCTTCTACTCTGCCTTTCTCTATCTCTAATTTCTATATCTGTTTGTCTGTATTAAGAAAACATGAGAGAGGCACAGGGTCATGGATGGTTAAGAGCACTGGATTATAATCACAAAGAAGTGCATTTTGATTCTGTGTTTTCTATTCCCTTACTTATTTAACAGCTGGGTGATCTTTGACAAATTACTTAAACTCTCTGTGTCTTGGTTTGCTCACATATGAAAAAATAATAGTAACAGTTTCTATCTCATTGGGTTGTTGTGAGGATTATATGAAATATGGCCTGTAAAGTGCCCAGAAGAATGCCTTCAGGATCCCCAAAACATTAGCAATTATCATATCAAAAGCATCTTCCCCTGTTACCACTTCTCAGTTAGTGATTTCCTATACCAATCAAATTAAGTAATCTGGGAAACAAGTAGACTTGTGGACTAACCTGATTTGGGTGCTGAATTATTCTCTTTCATTTTCTCATATTAAGGAAAACCTAGAGTTTGGATTTGGGTCTTAAGTGTCTCTCAAAGACTCATGTGTTAAAGCCTTGATCAACCATCCCATGGTGCCATTGGGAGGTAGTGGAACCTATAGGAGGTGCAGCCATGTGGAAGGAAGTTAAGTCATTGGGGATGAGCTCCTTGAAGGAAGTATATTGGGACCCTGGCTCCCAATCTCTCTCTCTCTCTCTCTCTCTCTCTTCCACCTTCCTGGCTACCATGAGGTGAGCAGTTTTGCTCCACCACATGCTCCTCCCCCTGATGTTCTGCCTCACCCAAAGCAATCTGGCTAAGTGACCACGGGACTGAAATCTCCAGAAATCATGAGTGAAAATAAACCTTTCCTCTTTTTAAGTTGTTTATCTCAGCTATTTGTCAGCAATGGAAAGCTATCACACCTAGAAATTCCTTAACAGGTAAACTCTCCTCCCATTTACCCCAGCCTCTTACTGTGCTGCTTTCACGCATGCGGCCTCACTCTCTGTCTAGGCCACATGAGAAGGTGTGGAAGGATAGAGCAGAGTTTGTGATTGATTGATTTTGTTTTGTTTCCGATCTCTCCAGATAGTGACTCTCATTCTCTCTCTTAATATTTTGGTCCTGTTTCTCACTGGAAAACCCAAGTTCTGGATACCTGAGGCCCCAGGAGGCTAATTATTATAAATTATTTTTGACTTCCTATCCACTTCAACCAAGAAGGCAGAATGGTAAAGACATCGTAAAAGGTTGACATTGGTCCATTTAGACTTCAGCTCCAAAGTAACCTGCTGGTGCTGTATGGGAGAGATAACTGGGGCTAACAGGCCTGGTTGAGCAAGATAGGGCGCCAGCATCCTACAGCAAAGGATGGGAGAAGGAGAGACTTGTGAATGAGGGTCATGGACAAGGAGGGCACACCAAAGACTCCTGCCAGTAGGTGGGGCCGTAGCCCATCTCCACCAGCCAAGTGCATCTCCCTGAGTGCTGCCTGGCTGCCTTGACTGGCATTTTATTCTTCGGAATTTGATTTCTCCTTTCTCTCTTCTTTTATGTTTGCTGCAAAAGTTATTTTACGCAGACATATAGATGTTGTTTTTCCCTTTCTACCTTCTCTTTCCCTTCACTGCACAGATATCTGAGTGCCTAATATATGCCAGGCTCTGATGGAAGAACTACCAATGTAGAATTAACTGAGGCACACAGGCTCTCTGTGTTTGGGTTGTTGACATTCGGAGACATGAGCCTGTGCTTCTCAAACATCAACATGCATGGAAATTCCAGGTAATCTGGTGACAATGCAGGCTGAAATTCAGGAGGTTTGGGGAGGTATAAAGATTCTATACTTCTAACCAGCTGTGCTGCTGCTGCTGGTCCAAGGCTGACCAAGCCTGGATAGCAAAAGTCCAGGTGCTCCTGTTCCCCTTCTTCCCTAAGTAACTGGCTGTCCTCATTTGTGTTAAAAGAGTTCAACATTATAGACTTGACCTGTTCTGTGGGGCTATCAGCTTTGTCCTGTGGCCAGCTGTCCCACAAATATCCAAGAAGCACAAGAGAGAATAGATAAGAGGATATGGATATGGATAGATGGCCCCCACAGCTTTCCATCCTGGCCAAATCTTAGCCCTATTCTGTGCAGGACCATGGACAACTCATCTCATGCACCGGACAGCTCCCAATTTCTGGAAGATAGTAGTACATTAAGCACGTTGAATGATATTGCCTCTCCCTGGTAACTGGGGTGCCATTTACTAATTTGCTACTCTTACATGACTAATTTAACTCTAGCTACTACTCAGTCATTAGGGAGTCACTTATTCACAAAGCAGAATCAGGCTAAATAAATAATAGGAAATTGGGAAAAGAGGCAGATTAAAGTAGAGAGTGAGAGTCAGCTTTGAATTCAGGTTGGAGACCTGCTGGTGTTTAAGGCAGATCCTTATTTAGAGCATAAATGCAGACTCTTCCTCTGTTTTTAAGTTCCAGTGACCCTAAATGAACAGAATCCTGTAGCCGAGAGCAGCTACCTTCTCTTCTAATAAGAATCACATCCCAATAGGATGTACATTTCCAATTACTATGCAAAAACAATGGCAGAATTACTTAAAAATGTACAGCCCCCTAAGGGCTCTCTATGCTGTAGTCCATGCGAATCTATCATTTGCATGCAACTATTGTGGGGAGCAACTGAATCCTCCATCACAGGCTATTTAATCAAGCGAGAAGCCCCTAAATTTCCTTGCAAAGATTTGCGAGTTCTGGAGCTAAATATGCAATTGGTAATATATTCCGGCTGTCTGCACGCAGTCTTCCTTATTTCATTCTGAATGGCATGGTGTTTGCATTGACATTTAGATGATGGGTCATCTTGGATTTCTCCTGTTCACAGCTGGAACCTTAGTGGCATCTCCCATTAGTAATCACTGTGCTTTTTCCCCCCAGTGACTGAGCCGTTTACAAACCAAGAAAAGGAAAAATTATATATTTGAGTACTGACTGTAGAAGGAAAATAAACTAACAGCACAGTAGGAAAGGTGCCTAGGGTTACTGTCTGTGGATAACTGAAGATCAAGTGGAAAAGGACTCTGATGGTGTGGTTCCCCCACTCTTACCCACTAGCTTTATTGCCAAACTTGTGATTAGAGTGTGAGATGAAAATAGTGTGCAAAGGCAGAGTCCAGGATCAGCCACAGCCACTAATGCAGCAAGGCTGGAGGGAAGCAGGAAGCCTCCACTCTACAAATACTGACTTTTCTGACCCACGAGGTCCCTGGAATTCTCTGTTGCTTTTATCCATCTATGTCCTTCAAGTCCCCTGTTCAGACACCAGTGTGCTTTCTGGGTGGAGTGCCCATCCAAAAGCCTTGGTAGTCACTAACAGTTTGAATTCATTTAATTATCTGTTTCAATATTAACAGTTTGAATTCATTTAATTATCTGTTTCAATATTCTGGATCAGAAGGACCAGAGGGTCTAGAGACTAGGAAGAGCAGGCCAGAGCAATGCCTTCAGAACTATGGAATCCCTAGGCACTGAAAATGCAGTGGCCCGCCACCCTCAGTATCCCAAGGTGCAGGAAATAAGATAAGGCAGTGCTGTAGTGTACTATACAATTGCAGGATAGCATAACCAATTGAACTCAGTTTTGTGAGAGTTTTTGTTATAATAAAAAATTGAAGTCTACCTTTTTAATAAAATTTTAAGTATAGAGTACACTCTTGTTAACTATAAAGAGAGTATTGTATAGCAGACTTCTAGAACTTTTTCTTCTTGCATACCTGAAACTTGATATAGCACCTAACAAGTTGCCACTCCCGGTTTCCCCTCCATTGGCTCCAGGCAACCATCATACTCCTTTCTGTTGCTGTAAGTTTGATGGCTTGTGGTATCTCATACAAGTGGGATCATGCAGCATTTGTCCTTTGGTTTATTTTGCTTAGCATAGTGTCCTCAAGTTTCATCTGTGCTGTAGTATATGACAGGATTTCTTTCTTTCTTATGGTTAAATAATATTCCATCGTATGCATGTACCATGCTTTCTTTACCCATTCATCCCTAGGCATTCATTTGGTTATTTCCACCTCTTAGCCCTTGTAAAGATGCTGCAGTCAACACAGGAGTACAAATATCTCCTTAAGAACCTGATTTCAATTCTTCAGGTCGAATTGCTGGATGATATAGTAGTTCTACTTTTAATTGTTTTTTGAGGAATCTTCAGTGTTTTCCATAGCAGCTGTGTCATTTTACATTCCCTTCAACAACATATAAGAGTTTCAATTTCCCTATATCCTTGCCAATATTTATTTTCAGATTTTTTGATAATGGCCATTATAATAGGGATGACACAGTGTTTGCATTGTTTGTATTTCCCTAATGATTACTGATATTAAATATTTTTTATATACCTGTTGGACATAGGTACATTGTATTTGGAGAAATGTCTATTTAAGTCCTTTGCACATTTTTAAAAATTTAGTCATTTGTTCTTTATTTCATTGTGCTCTGCTGTTACAGGAATTCCTTATGCATTTTTGATATTAAGCACTTATCAGATATGTGATTTGTAAAATATTTTCATATTGTAGATGGTCTCTTTATTCTGTAATTATTTCCTTTGCTGAGCAGTAAGAAACTTATTTGTGTATTTAGCAGCACTGGGGTAGAGGCACTTTACCACTGAGCTAAGTTTTAAAAATATATATTTTTTTTAATTTTGAGAGGATCTTATTAAGTTACCAAGGCTGACCTCAAACTTGCAATCCTCCTGCTTCGGCCTCCCCGGTTACTGGCATTACAGATGTGCACCACTGCTCCTGATCAGAAGCCCTTTTAATTTGATAATTTATGCTTCTTTTCCTGTACTTTTAGTATCACATCCAAGAAATCACTGCCTGATTAATGTTAATGAAACTTTATATTTTCTTCTATTTTTTACTGTTTCAGGTCTTTTGTTTAATTAAAATACATTTTTCTCTTCTGTTTGTTTCATAGATTTTATAAGTCTTTAAGCCACTTTGAGGATTGTCTAAGGTTAAGAGTCTAATTTCATTCTTTTGCATGTGAATATCCAGTTTCTGAACATGATTTGTTGAAAATTTGTGTATGCTTGGTACCCTTTTCACAGATGACTTGATTGTATAGGCTTATGTTTAGTTCTGTGCTCTTTATTATACATATACCTATATATCTGTCTTTATGCTAGTACCACACTGGTATATTTATTATAACTTAGAAATATGTTTTGAAACCAGTAACTATGAGACATCCAGCTTTGTTTTTTCTTTTCTCAAAACTGTTTTGGCTATTCCATGTCCCATTGTGAATGCAAATATGAATTTGAGGATTTTTAAAAATTTCTGTAAAAAATAACATAATCGGAATTTTGATAGGGATTGCATTGAACTTGCAGATGAGTTTGAGTAGTAGATGTTTTAACAATGTAAGTTTTCCAATCCATGAATATGTCTTCACATGTATTTATTTCTTCTTTGATTTCTATTTTATTCTTTACCCACCACCTAAAATCAAATTAGCATAAATTTAATTTCCTGTTGTAATGTTTTATAGTTTTCAATGTATAAGAGTTACATCTGGCTTTAAGTTTACTTCTAAATATTCTTTTTGATACTTTTGTGAATGTGATTGCTCTTTTGATTTCTGTTTTGGGTTGCTTATTGTTAAAATGTAGAAGACAAATGATTTTTGTATGTTGATTTTGTTTCCAACTTTACCAAATTTATTTTAATCCTCCCCCCTCATCCTGTTATGCAATCTTTAGGATTTTCTTCACATAATAATAGTATGTCATCTTTGAATAGAGATAATTTTACCTCTTTTCTGATTAGAGTGGTACCATTTATTTAATTTTGTCTAATTGCTTGGATAGGACTCAGTACTATATTGAATGGGAGAGGCATGAGTGGGCATCTGACCTTGTTCCCAATCTTAGAGAAAAGACCTTCAGATTTTCACTGTAGAGTATGATGTTAACTATGAACTTTTCATATATGACCTTTGTTACTTTCCTTCTATTCCTAGGTTGTTGCATGTTTTTATTATGAAAGAGTGTTAAATTTTGTCAAATACATTTTCTCATCTATTGATATGAATGAATTGCTATGATTTGAATGATGTCCTTTGTTATGTTAATGGGTGTATAACATTGATTTTTGCATGACAAACCATACTTGCATACTACACATGCTATATAATCCTTTTACTGTGCTATTGAATTCAGCTTGCTAGTGTTTTGTTGAGGATTTTTGCTTCTATTCTCATCAAGAATATTGGCCTGCAATTTTCTTACAATGTTTTTCTCTGATTTTGATATAAGGATAATATTGAGGAATCTCCATATTGCTTTCCAGAGTGGTTGCAGCAATCTGCAGTCCCACACACAATGTATTAGTGTACCCGTTTCCAAACATTGGCACCAACATTTATTGTTACTTGTATTCTTGAAAATTGCCATTCTGACTAGAGTGAGATGAAATCTCAGTATAGTTTTAATTTGCATTTCTGTAATTGTTAGAGATGTTGAACATTTTTTTCATGTATTTGTTGACAGATTGTATTTCTTCTTCCATGAAGAAGTACCTGTTCAGTTCCTTTTCCCATTTATTCATAGGGATATTTTGGTGTTAAGTTTTTTGAGTTCTATCTATATCCTGGAGATTAATGCTCTATCTGAGGTGCAGGTGGTAAAAATTTTCTCCCATTCTGGGGGCTCTCTCTTCACATTATCGATTGTCTCCTTTGCTGTGAAGAAGCTTTTTAGTTTGAATTCATCCCATTTATTGATTTTTTTTTTTTTTTGGTACCAGGGATTGAACCCAGGAGTACTCCACTACTGAGCCACATCCCCAGCCCTATTTTGTGTTTTATGTAGAGACAGGGTCTCACTGAGTTGCTTAGCACCTCTGCATTGCTGAGACTGGCTTTGAACTCCCAATTCTCCTGTCTCAGCCTCCCAAAGGGTTAGGATTATAGACATGTGCCACCATGCCTGGCTCCATTTATTGGTTCTTGATTTTACTTCTTGTGCTTCAAGAGTCTTGCTAAGGAAGTCAGTTCCTAAGCCAACGTGGTGGAGGTTTGGGCTTACTTTTACTTCTGTTAGGTGCAGGGTTGCTGGTCTAGGTCCTTGATCTACTTTGAGTTGATTTTTGTGTAAGGTGAGAGATCGGGGTTTAATTTCATTTTGTTACATATGAATTTCCAGCTTTCTCAGTACTATTTATTGAAGAGGCTATCTTTTTTTCCAATGTATGTTTTTGGCACCTTTGTCTAGAAAACTTTATCTAGTTCCTGGGACTGTGCATGAAGTTTGTCAATTAGTCTGTCCAGTGTTTTCCTCAAGGATTCATCTTATCTTGCCTTCTGTTGTATCTGTCTGTGACACTGCAAGTTTTCTGGTTCCAAAGCAGTAAGCCACCCAGCTCTCCCTTGTTTTCAGAGCCAGTAGGCATCCAAAGTGTTCCAGCTCCACACCTAAGCTGGAACAAACCAGTTCCTCAGGCAACCCTCCAAAAAGACAAAACACAATGTATGCTTCACTCCTCTCCCTTACTCACGAAGAAGAAATCTCAAGTTGTATACTTTCTCTGAATTGCACTGAGAAGATATAAATGCCAAGTCATGCCAGCTACCAAGCTGTCCCCACAACTCTTCTATGTACTCCGTACTCCCCAAGCATCTGAACTACGGTGACTTCATCAGGGTGCCCAGTGAGATGAGATACAATTCCCTTGAACAGCAGTTCAAAACACTGTCGTGTTCAGTGCATACTCTACTCTTTTCTTTCCCTGAAGAGGGAGAAGTCACAAACTGGGGCATTGTTTCTCAGCACCAAGCCGAGGGGCCAATGCAGGTAAAGTGAAATTGCTCTTCTTATCCATCTCAATGTGGCTGTCTTCAACTTTGTGCTCTCCTAAGGTACTGAAACTTCTTAACTAGATTCTGGAATTGTCGTGAGGGCATTCTGGTCCACACACTGTTGTCAAAATCAGTGTTTCTGGGGAGGAATGAAGGCTGGAACTTACTACTCTACTAGCTTACTGGTATCAGCCCCCTCTAACTGAGTTTCAATTTTTCCTATAATAACAAAATATCTCCAGAGCATTTATGCCACTGGCTCTGTGCTCCGAATGTTCCAAACTGATGCTTGGCCTGCCTGTTGGGAAACCCAGTTCTGGGAGTTAGAAAAATCCAGAAAGAGTGAAGGCACAGGGTGGGAGGATGACTGAGGCTTGGGAAGGAAAGGAGAGAAGGAATGAAGTATTGCTCCTTGAAATATGCTGACTTGACAGTTTTGTTAAGACCAGCCTTTGCCGTTTTTCTTTCAGAGATAAAAAGAAGACATCCCCCTTTTTGTCTTTAATCCTTCAGTCATTTTCTATTCCTGACTCTGCTCTGTAACATCACAAATCAGCTCTGAGACTGACCCAACAGCAGTGTTTGTCACTCTGTTGACGAGCTGTGATGGCTCTTTGGGCCGATTTGGCTGGGGGTGGTGTGTCCTTTCATCCTTTTTGAGGTGGAGAGAAGACAAAAAGGAACTGAGAAGATATGAACTACAAATGCTCATTGTCCGCTTTACCAGCCTGCCGCAGAAATGGCAGAGACTGGCCCATTTTTTCTCACTGCGTTGGCTTTTATTTTAATAAACAACAAATACCTCATTTCTTAAAAAGTAAGTCGGGATAGTTGAGAACGCTGATAGTAATAACTTAAATCTATGATATACTGTTATTCAAATTGGCTTATTTGCATCTCTCAGGTGTTTCCTGAGATCAGTCTAAGTATCAGGGACAGGATGCCCATTTCATAAGTTTGGGATCTGGGGTCCAGAGAGGATACGTAAATTGCCCACGATTATGTAAGTAGAAAATTGCAGAACAGGCTCCAGCTCAAGTCATCTGATATTTTCAACTCTATCACACTTATGGGCCCACTCATTTGCCTAAGTTGGAAAAACACAGAATCTTCAAATATAGAACTGATCACTTTTATTGGAACTATTAAATACCAACATGGATCATCTGTCATCATGATAGGGGAGGACACTCAAGCCCCATTGACCAAATTAGGAGCTATATGCCATAGACTCAGGGGAAGAGCCAAAGCAACTCCGATAGGAACTGGAAAGAAGTTCCTAATAATAATAGTTTGTAATTTTAGTTTAGAATATAATATCCAGGTAACAGGGATGGCATCCTATTCAGACGTGTCATTCTGGAGGTTGGCTTGTAGAATGGTCCTCATTGATTGATGGCTACACGTTGATTCCTAATATCATAAAGCTCAAAGAATTTTCCTACAGAAAAGAAACTGAAAGTGATAGTTGACCCTTAGAACCTATCACAAATTTAGAGTGCCTAAAAATACCTGAATAGTATTTATTGTGCTTGGATGCTGTTCTAAGCAGTTTACAATTATTAAGCTCTTGGAGTCATCCTGACAACCCTCTGAGGTAGTCATCATATTTGTTCTTGGTCTCAGAAGAGGACACAGATGTGAAAGAACATTAGGTTTATAGAGATATAGGATTTCTCTTTTCCATGACAAGATTCTCCAGAATTTTTGCCTAACACTTTCAGGCAACGTTTTCCCTGAAGTGTGTGCTCCTAAACAGCCACCACTGTTACTAGAAATTTCCTGTGTAGCAGGCTTTATGCCAAAGGCTTTATATGAAGTCCAGTGAAGGTGATCCATTTTTTGATCAGTTGGAACCTGAGGACTAGAGAAGCTAAAGAGCTTATAGAGGATCATGTTGTTAAAAAGAGTTGAGCTTAGACTAGAACCCAGCAGTGATGGTTCCTAAAATTTCATACTCAACTAAAAAAAAAAAAATCCATTCTCAACAACAAACTTTCCATCTCTAGATGGATTAAAGTCACTAGGAGCTATTCTACAGACCTGGAAGCGTATCCTAGATCCTAAGCGCCACAAGTAAGTTCACTGTCCTTTGAAAGAGGCCAGGCAGGGAATGTTCTGGTTGCTTCTCTCATAGGAGAATCCTTGGAAGGTGTAGTAGAGATGAATGGTAGTGATAAGGAGAAAAGCACCATGATTTTCAGAGAATTTCAGTTTAATTCATTAACAATTTCTGATCATCATGAAAAACTTCCATTCTATTACATATTTTGACTTGATGAAAGAAAGGAGCATGTTGTAACTTCCCTCAGGAAATTAACCATATTACTTCACAAAATATTTACATGAAATTTTAATAGTGTATGTATATATATGTATGTGTATATATACACATGTATATATATGTATATATGTATGTATATGTAGACACACACACATACGTGCATGCATTGCAAACAGACATTAATATAACTAAGTTTTGACCACCTAAAATTTCAGCATTCTCAGTGCCAGAAATGTGCAGAGCAGAAAACACCCTGAATTTCCCTTTTCTGAGCAGATTCCTTCACCTTTCATCTCTTTCTGAAGCTTCATCCATGAGGACCCTGCTAGCTTTTAGCATTAGGACCTCCAGTCCCTCAAGCCCTCCTTCTTCCTGCATTCCATCCCCTTTACTTTCTGGCCAAAACCCAGTGGTCATCTCCTCCTTCCTTTTCTAGTGAAATTCTTTTCTCTCTTTCCCCTCTCACTACCAGAGGTTGTTATTGACAACTTGTAATCTGAGTAAACTCCTTCTCCTGTTTCCTCATCTTTTTTATACATATTTATTTTTAGTTATACATGGACACAATATCTTTATTTTGTTTACTTATTTTTTTGTGGTGCTGAGGATCAAACCCAGTGCCTCACACATGAGAGGCAAGCACTCTGCCACTGAGCCACAACCTCAGCCCCCTGTTTCCTTATCTTATGTCATGAAAGCAGCGGTAAGATGGCCAGCCATCTTACCCCACTGGCCTGTGTCTCCATATTGGTTGCCGTCAGCTTCCTGCTGGGTTCTCCATAGTGAATGAGCCAACCCTTTCCCAGGCTTCTCAGAGTTCTGTTCCTATTTCCAGTCTCTGTACTGGTGCAGATTAACTCATGACTTTCTATTGCTTGAGGCGCTACAACTCAAGAACTTTCCAGTCTGCCTCCTTTCAAACCACACAGTTGTTCATATTTCTATTCACCATCCTGGTCTCACTCTTAAGTATGAAGAAGAAACAGCTTCATCCTTGCAGAATAAAAACTCTTCAAAATAAAGAGCCTAGAATAAAGTATGTGTTTAGAGGAGATGGTTCCACTATGTGTTTCTTCTTTCTTTCTGCTGCCTCTTCTGGCTCCTTCTTTCAGCCTTAAATACACTTAGGCCTCCTGCTCTCTTGACACAAAATAAACAAGGAAACCTTTATCTGCCCTCCAAGTATAGATGCCTCTTCTGTATCAGCCTGGCACTCAGGGCCCATGCTCTGGCCTCATCTTGTTTCCAACCTTGTATTAACACCCTTCTCCACCCACGCTACTCCTTCTCATCCAATGCTGCTGCTAGAGTCCTCACTGGACCCTAAGTGTCTCTTGCCAAGCAAGAAAAGCCTGAGGAAAGACCAAAGTCTGAACATTAGAAATCCACTGAGTAGAGTTTCCATGGAATAACAAGCAGAAGTCAAATGCAATTGATTGCATAGTTAAGCTTTGGTAAGGAAATGTGTCTTCACTTCTTTTTAAAAGTGTTCTGGCTGTAGTTGGAAAATAGGAAAGGTATGTTTTTGTTTGTTTCTTTGTTTCTTTTTTTCATTTTTGTGTCAAGAAAAGGAAGCCTAAGGAGACACAGTATCTGCCCACCCCTGTCTCTTTCTTCAGCTCAGATACCTGGAGTAGGTATCTATGATTTCCCCCAGTGAAATCTCCTTCTATCTTCTTCCATTCTCCCTCCAATAGCAGTGCATTCATGTCTCTGTTGTGGGTCTCTACCATTCTACCTTTTAGATATTTGTCTTTCCCTTCAAGGTAATAACTGAGTATTCAGCCTGATAGAAGGTGTCTAATTTGTTGTCATTCATTAGGAAAGCACTTAGAATATAGCAGGTGCTTAATAAAATCTTAGTGAATGGTTGGATATTATGCATGGTCAGCAAAAAACAAAATAAGTTCTGGCAGACACAGCCAGGTCAAGTTCATGGAGGGGGCATTCTGAACCATTTCTATATCTTTTGGTGTTATAGATAATGTTGGTTTAGCTTATTCCACCCTGGACACAACTCTAAGAAAATCCACCATGCGCTGAGTGTTCATGTTTATTGTGCCGTATGCTTTGACAAGTGCTTTTGATGCACTGTCCCACTTACTGTCACAATAACCCTTTAAGGTGAGTACTGTGATTATCCCTCTCGTTTATATTAAAACCTCATCTATAAAATGAACCGTAGAATGCTCAAGTCATTTGTCAGAGGTCACACAGCTGAACATGCATTGAGCTGGAACTTACACTCAGATTGGTGGGGCTGATGCCTCATCTCTCATAGTCCACATGACACTGGGTATTAACTGTGCAGATTGTTCAGATTCCCAGAAAACTACATTTGTTATTAACCATTTGAATTTAAAATGTTTAGTCAAATTCGAGTCCCCAGTGGTATTCTTAGTTTGTGGTTCAGTGTTCCCAGGTGGGTTATAGAGGCACCTGTCATTTTTACCTTGTGTCTTTTTCTGTTATTATCATGAGAAAGAAGGTTGGTGTTTTCACTGAAATCATGTAGAATGTCATATTTTCCATAAGAAACTCTTGAGATCACCTTCAAAACTCATCCATGTTCTCCTTGGTCATGCTGAAGTCAGAAGTTATATTATTGACCTGATGTAGGGAATAGCTTTTTCCTTTCCTTGGAGGGGATAAATCTACACATGATAGATTATATGCCTTCAAAAATAATTACCTTACACAGCACTATAATCTCCAACGTATAAATTCACTGATAGGGGAAAAATTCTTCCTTCCCAAGGTTATTTTATTTCTTAGTGAATGGTGGGGTGAAGACAATGAACCAATTTTCAATGGTGAGCTATCCTTGACCAGATTATACACCGGAAAGTTCTTGAACAGACAGAGAAGGTAGTTGAATCAATGCTATCTGACATTCAGTAATGGTTTGGTAATTTCTAAGTGTAAAATGGCATGTTTCACCATAAGTAGCACGATATGTTTGGTATCTTTGTCCTTGAGGTTCTCTCTGTGGCCAAGCATTAAACACAGGCTTTCTCTAAGTGAATGTACAAACAGAAAGCTTTGGCTTCTCAGAGAACTGCCATAGATGTTACCTTCCTGTCTTGCTTTAAAGACGATTCATTAGGGTTTCCTGTAATCCCTACATATTCCAGCATGGTAGAATCTGTTTTGGGATTTATTATACTTTCTTAGCATTCATTTCTTAGAAAGATTCGCAAAAAGTATGTGTGCCCTTAGTATTTCCTAGGTAAGAAAGAAACTGTGGTTTTAATCTAGCAATGTAATTTTGTAAAATTATTTACTAGTGTTAACATCCTTTATCACATGGATATTAGGTAACAGGAGAAAAATGACTGAAACATTCTAAGATTCTGGGAAACTGCTCACAACACAGAGACATGCCTATCATCATTTGTGAAACTAAAACAATCTACAGACTGCATTAACAGTAGTGATCACAGGTTTCTAGAAGCTCCTTCTGGTATGGATATTCCTTGCTTCCTCCTTCCCTTTATTAGTTATCAGATAGTTGGAGAAACTACCTGATGTTAGAATCTTGCTAGATGACTTAGATTGTCTGAGAAGTTGGTTGAGATCTGGTCTCAACATTTATCAACAAATTTATCATTTAGTCCTGGACAAAAGATATTTGCATAGCTAATATGTATATTATGAATCTAACCAAGATATAGACAAAAATATGATCTAGAGCAAAAGTAACTAAAACATAATCCATGGCTCAAATCTGGCCTGCTGCTTGTTTTTATAAATGCAGTTTTATTGAAACACAGCCCTACCCATTCCTTTACTAATTGTCTATGATTGCATCTGCACTATACCATTGAGTTGAAAGGTTGCAAAAAAGACCAAATGGCCAATAAAGCCTAAAATATTTATTATTATGTCCTTTGCAGAAAAAGCATGCTGACCTCTGGTGTAGCCTTCACTGTGGAAGGCTTTATACCAAGGCAAATCATAGTTAAAATCAGACTTATGGGTGCTGGTGACTTCAGCTTGGTTTTACCTCAGGGTGTCAAGAGGACTGGGTTCCAGTTGTATTGCTACCACTTGCTAGACTTTAAGCAAATTTGATGTGGATTGTTTTCTCTTCAAAATCATGAGGCAGTTTTTAATGTGGAGGTATGTATTTTGAGGGAGCTAAAAGTGAGCTTTTATAATACCAAAAGAGGCATCAATGTTTGTGATCACACCATGAAGGAACCATAGGTCTTGGGCAGGCCACACGAACTGGGGATGAGGCTGAAGCCAGAAGTTGAGAATTTTTAAAGGTTATCATATGTATGTGGGACTTTAGTATAGAAAGAGCTTCTAAGGGAACTGGTCAGCTGAGAATATTTTTTTCATATGGAAAAATATTTTATATACATTCTAACAATTCATTATTGTTGATGGTTAAACAGTTTCTATGGAGAAGCCAAAAGGAGGTGGGAAAAAGTCATCACTGTTCCTCTAAAAGCTAAATCACACCCACTATCCCTTTCAAAAAGGAAATCCCCTCTAATTTTGTATTTCCCTCCTTTTTTGATTTGAAGGTTCTTTTAAAAAACGTTTCTAACAGACGTGGTGCCTGACCCTTGAAACACATCATTTATCTAGCAACTAACATTCATTTTAATATCATTTCACCCAGGAAGCAAGACTTAAACTCACATTTTCTGATCCACTTAGTTGATAATATTCTTATAAAAAATTTCTAGCTGGCAAAAGGAAGATAATTTAATTTGAAGAGATTAGATATATTGCTTGAAATGTAAGTCCCCCAGAATTTGACAGCAGAACAAGCCCAGTGAACAGAAACCTCATCTTGCCTCCTTGCTAATACAGGCGTCAGGGAATTTATAAGTTGGGCCGTCAGTCTTTGCTCCGTGGAGTAAAGTCAGTGTCACTGATTCTTAAAAGCTGACATTCATTAAAAGCACCCAGTGTGGATACGTATGTAGAAGGATTTTTGACAAATCAGCCAAGTGTCACCATTCTGTAAAGGATTATAGAGTGATGCTTTTCAACTTGGAGTTCTTTAGACTGAATGGATCTTGTCTTCATAAAGCACATGAAGACCTGGGTTTTATCGCTGTTCCAAATGGCTGATTTTGCTTTTTCTTTTACCATCAAAACTAAAGGGAACTTGGGAGATGTAGAAGTAGGTAACATTTAGTGTTCATTTACTATGAGCCAGGTACTGTAAAATTCCTTCTGTTTGCCTATTTACTTATCCATAAGAATGTTACATACATGTGCACCTATCTGTACATGACAATAACTCATGAATTAGCTATTATAATTTATCCCCATTTTACAGATAAAGTGAGGCAGAAAGAGGTCTAGTCATTTGCCCAAGTAATAGAACTTCAGTGAAGAGGAAGTTTGTAAACTCTTCCAAGAAAATGTATCAGTGACTGAAAAGTACCATGCACAATTCACATTGGCCAGGCTTCCCCTTGTGGGGAAATGAGAAATCTATCAACACTGGTTGGCTTCCTCAAAAGCTACGGGCAGAAACATCATAGTGGTTTAGTGGTTTATTATTTTGAAAACAAGCACACACCAGCCCTGCCCCCGGTTGTGTTGTTAGATTGGAAACAATGCCGCCTGTGGCTCTCAGGATCCTCCTCTCTCATTATATCCCATCCTTGGAACACAATCATTTTCTGTTATCCAAAGGTGTCATTATAGGGTGCCCGCTATATAGTGAGTGCAGTGTCAGCATATTCAGTGTGAAACCCCCTCCCCCACTTTCCCACCCCTGGAGGACATAACTAGGCCACAAGAATTCCTTTGGGGCTACTGTATTGGGTGAAGATATAGTTGTGTCTGGGGGAGCTGCATTCAGTGACTTATTATCTATAGCTTTAGGTCAGATTTGAATAAATTCCCCCTTCAATTCCAGAGAAACAATAGATCTATAGTTTGTGATGAAAAAATAAAGTGGATTTATATAAAGGCTTTGTGGAGGCCAAAAAGAAGACAGATCATGAAATGAAAAACTAGAACTACTATTCTATTTTAATTGGAATTTCAAAAAAATGATTATTTGGGGGGCCTCAAGTATATGTTCTAATCAGTAACTTATGCTGAACCTCAACCTTCCAGTGAATAGTTAAATGGGAATTATGAGGCTTGAATTTAATATTTCAAGGGTCCTGAACACACACAGTAAAGTTTTCCCTGTGACATCACCTTTGATAACCTATGCTTTTTTTCCCTCTAGCCTTAAATATTTTTAAATTAAAAAAAATAGGAGTGGCTATCTTCCTTGTATTTCTTTAACATAAAGAAAGATAACGTAAAGATCTTTACCTATGAGAACAATAATTACCATCTAATTTTAGCTAATGAGAAAAGGCTAAGAACATGGGTTCTAGAATCAGAATGTCTGGACAGTTCAGGTCTCACTAGTTCCACAATGTATGGGCTGTGCAATATCCAGCAGGTCACTCAACCCCTTTGCACGTTGTGTTCCCTCTTATGTCCTAAGACTAAGATAGCAGCACCTGCCTCGGAGAGTTATTAGAAGGATTAAATGAGTAAGTTTATATGTCAGGGAGGAAATACTTCTTATTTTCATTATTTGGGTGCTTGCAATTAAATTAACAAACAATAAATCAATAGGAGAATAATCACATAGTTTTTATTAGTATTCACATGTACAGGCATTTACAGAAAATAAGTGCAACTCAAAAAAGTGGGTCGATTTGGAGGCTTGTAAGCCATTCTAACAAAAGAAAAGGGTGTGAGCTCCAAGGGAAGATACATTATAGGGAAGTGAGTTTGAAATATGTAGTGGACTGGTGGAGGGTAAGGGTCATTTTAGAAAAGTCTATTTATGCAAACTCATTTCTGTCAACTTTCTATCTCCATTTATGTGTTACTTTCCTCATCTTGCCACAGGGGAAACCGCTGCACAAAAGGAAATTCATGCCTTGCTTTCAGGCTCATTAGGAGAGGGCAGAGCACTTTTCCTGCATCACTGATTATCAATTGTGTTTAACTTAAAATAATCCTTAGGATAAAGTGACATATTTTGATCCCCTTCACATGTAAAGCATTTAGAACAGGGCCAAGGATGGAGTAAATGCTCTATGCATTGCCCTAATTATTACTATGTTAACAGTTAAAAAGATGACTATTAAAAATACCAACTCCAAAAACCTCACAACCACCATCAAAAATAGATCAGTTTCCATTTCACACATAAGAAAACTAAGGCTCCATGAGTGAGTTGACCTTCTCAAAGTCAAGTAGAACATAAGTCATGAAGTTAGATAGAAGAGGAGCTGTGAAAGCTAGCACTTTTGATATATATGGGAGAGACAGGAAGAGGAAACTGTGGGTCATAGGATCGTTCCAAGCAGGGACTGTGCATCTTTAGCTGAGCAGCTCTTCAAAATTCCTATGTAACAAGTCAGGACCTGGAGGACAACTTCAAGCCCTGAAATATCAGCCTAATAAGAAAGCTGGAATAAAAGTTGCCTAAGTCCATTAGCTATAAACAATCATCAAGTGCCAACTGCATGCCAGAAGCTCCTGGAAGATGCATGTGCTGATAATCCTCCCAGAGTCACAGGGCCTTTGAAGAAAGAAGATTGCTTACCAAGGGCACTGGGTACAAATGCAGAACCCATTGGAACTCCCGCTGGGCAATGCAATACCCTTGGCATGTTGCTACATAAAGGAATACTTGGGACAGGAGTGGGTTTCATTGGCAAGAACTTCCAAGAGATTGTCATTTCTCTAGGGAATGCTGAAGGTTGAGTTAAATATGAATGGTAGCAAAGGCATCTTCTACTTCTCTGGAATCCTCCATCACAAGAATTTTATTTCAATCACCTGACAAACTTTACACTTCAAAAACAGGGTTTTCTTGGGGGAGGGGGCTTACTGGGGATTGAGTTCACTGAGCCACATCCACAGCCCTATTTTATATTTTATGTAGAGATAGGGTCTCACGGAGTTTCTTAGCACCTCATTTTTTGCTGAGGCTGGCTTTGAACTCACTATCCTCCTGCCTCAGCCTCTCAAGCTGCAGAGATTACAGGCATGCTTCACCATGCCTGGCAAAAAACACGGTCTTAATACATGTTTTTGAACTTAAAATGGATTGAATTAAACCAAGCCCCAAAGATGGAATCTAATAAATTATTGCAAAATTCTGCAAGGAAGTGAAGGAACTGAGTGGGGTAGAGATTGAAGATGGTGTATGTGTGTGCATATGAAGGGGTGGCTATGTTAAAGGCAGGGGGTCATTTGGTGACACACAAAGCTCATTAAGTAGATGGACTCAAACTTTAGCTACTGTGCATTGTGGAGGGAGGTAACACAGAGAGCCTCAACAAGCTCACAGTATATTGGGGACTCAGGACCTCTGGCAAGGGAGCCTCACAAAGTGGGGCAGAGTGCTGCAGAAGAGGAAGAGAAGTGCTTCCTGGGATCTGAGGGAGGCAAAGAGGGTCTGTGAAGGAGGAGGGCTGAGGACAGGTGACTAAGGGAATTGCTACCAGGAAAATGTCATCTTAAAACAGTGGTGATTTGTCCAGCTGCCATGTGTGTTCAATGAGGCAGACACTAACCAGAATTGGAAGAGTTACTAATATTAGCTAATGCTTATTGAGCAAGTATAGGTTAGGCACTGTGCCGAGCACTTTACATGGATTATCTGCATCAGATCCTGCTAGAAATATTCAATGAGTGCCTACCAGGTGTGTCTGGCATTGTTAAGATACTGAAAATTCAGCAATGAACAAAATACATAAAGCTTCTACCCTTAAAGAGCTCTTTGAAGTTATACTTCATAATAAACCCAGTAAGATGGGTAATATTATGATCTATAATTTACTAAGGAAGCAATTGAGGTGCATTACAAAGAGATAAGTAATTTATGCAAGCTTACATGGGTAGTTATCAGTGCTTTAATTTATGAATGTAGTAATATCTAATAAGAATGGGGTTAGGTCTTGAGGATACGGAGATAACTAAGATATATCTCATGTATTCATTGAGCTTACAGCAGAGAGGGAAAGATAAGGATGCAGGTGACAATTACAGGCCAATGTGGCATATTCAAGGTGTCGAGGAAATAAGGAGCCCCTTGCTGCACTAGTGGGGTAGGAAGGACTTCCTGGAACAGATAAAATGATAAGCAGGAACTTCCTTGGGGGTTGGAAAACAGGAGGGCATTTCAGACAGGGAAAAATTAGTATATTTAAAATGCACAGAGGAGAAGGGGCAAGGGAGGAAGCTAACCTTTGTTGGTTATATGCTTTGTAGTCGTGCTTCACAAATTTTAAAATTAAACGTTAAGTGCACAGGAAGAACATTAATGTTTCTATTATTCATAATAAACAAAACAACTACATACTAATCACACAGCTTAAAGAGTAAACTGTAGCTTTAAAAATTATTCTTCTATGTGAGGTAGAGATTGAGTACCTTGTTCAAAGGCAGGGAGTTTATGGATGGCAGAGCCAGGGCTTGCCACTCTGCTGGTTGGTCTTATGGACTGAGCACACCTCCTTCTGCAGGTGGTGGAGCCTTAGACCCTGATGACAGGGGCTACACAGGAGCTTTTGGTGTCTGGTGAGGAGGAAGGCGGGACAGAAGAGTCTGTTCATTGCCATCCTCTGGGTTGGGACCCTCATTGGGCAGAAACAGACAACAAACATGGGTGGGGGCACAGTAGTTTCAGGTAGTTATAAATCCTCAGAGGAGCAGAGCAATCAGAGTGTTGGGACTGGGGTGGAAACTGGTGCATCTTTGCTTCAATAGGATGATATTATAATTTAGATAAAAAGTGTCTCCCAAAAGCTCATGTGTGAGACAATGCAAGAGAGTTCAGAGTGAAAGGATTTATGAGAGTCTTAAACAAATCAGTGCATTAATCCCCCCAATAGGGATTAACTGAGTGATAACAGTAGGCAGGTAGGGTGTGGCCTTGGGGTTAATATTCTGTCCATGGTGAGGGAAACACTCTCTTCTGGTGCCATGTCCTGAGCCAATTTCTCCCACTACATTCTTCCACCATGATGTTTATCGCGGGCCCTGAGGAATGGAGTTGACCGTTTATGGACTGAGACCTCTGAAACCATGAGCTTCCAAATAAACTTTTCCTCCACTAATTGTTCTCATCAGGTCTTTTGGTCACAGCAGTGAGAAAGCTGACTTAAACAGATGAATGGAGGGAGCCGCTTGAAAAGAGATTTGTCCTAATTTGTAGATGATGATGACGTGATGTAAAGACCTAAGAGGAAAGTGCTTCATACAGAGGAGACAGTGAGTGCAAAGGCCCTGACATGACTTCAGCTGAGACTTTCAGAAGACCAAATACTTTGACCATAAGACACTAGAAACCTTCTCTTTTATGTTGTGTTTAAACTGCAGTGCAGCAAAAATACAAATGTTGCCTGAATAAAATCCTAGCCAAGTGTTAAATTAGTACTCAGTCAAAGCCCAATATCACCATCCATGAATATATTTCTAGGGGATAAAAAGAAATTAGATATATTATTTAAAAATAAATCAGTGTGACAATTTTGATATTAAAATTTTAGAAGTCAAATTGTAAAAGTTTGCAATTATAATACAAGAAATTTCAGCACTACCTAGAAACTCATTTTAAACTAACATTTAATAGTATTCCTAGACTTATGTTCACAACTGAATATAATTCAGCAAAAAAAGGGTTTTAGTAGCATGTTTTCTGGAAGGAGCTTGGTTATTAGCATGCATAGGCTGATTAGTCAGTTGCAAAGTCTTCAATCTTTAAATATTGAAATGTTATATACATAATAGTATATAATATAGCATTGTTTTAATAAGAGTTTTGTTTAAAAGTTTAGCATCCATGAGGTGGAGGAATTATAAAGATTGTGTTCATAAAGTAGTCTTGTTACATCAGTTGTTTTGAATTTTAGTGAGAATAAAAAGTATTTGAGTTCCTTATTTGTGTAATAGTTTCCTCTTTTCTTCATATTTTTATTTTTCATTTTGTGTGGATCAAAGTCAATTTATTGTGAATGTTATTATACATGATTTTGGAGTTTTTCCTCCTCATGAAATTTTGATATGGTGAATTTGACATTCTGCTTTTAATTTGTCCTCACAAGATGTGAAGAATTCCCAAATAAGACTTCTTCATAAAAGACTCGTGGCCTAAATGGAATTAAATAGTGACAATTTAAATACATTCCTTAAATGTTTCTTAGCAGAATGGATGCTAATACACCAAACAATTCTACAAGGATTAGAATTATGATACAATTGAGTCTCTATTATTCTTCTTTGTATTGTTATTTAAATTTCTGTATTTAAATAATTCCTTAGCTCAAAAAGGATGTAAGTTAACTAGCTAATACACTCTCTTAGTATTTATTTTGTCAACTAATTTTTTAAAATTTATTTAGCTGTTTGAAAGTAAAAATTGTTTTTGGTACAAAAAAACCCATTTGATATGCCATTAATCACTATAGCACTTTACTTTTGCAGTAATAAACATGCATCATATAATAACTAACAATCAACATATAAACCATATAAGGAGCTTATTATCATTAGCTAGAATGTGTTATCATATTTGAAAATAGTAATAAAATTAAATGACATGCCTCATTCATATTACTGGCATTATTACAATTTAATAATTAGAAATAATGGTTATTGGTTGTATGATCATTGATCTTATGCAATTTCAGGGAAGCCAGAAATGATTTTAAAGTAGGCTTTTGATTATTCAGCCCTTCAAAGACTGACGCTGAAGCTTAAATCAGATTTATGGCCAATTCAAGGCTGAGACTGTTCTTCCACATATTCCTCACACAGTATAGACTTTCATCTTTTTGTTTTATTTTTTAAAACATTTTATTCAACTATCACATATAATGGTAAATACTCAAATCATGATCATTCAGTGTGGTTAATTTTTCAAGATAAATATACCCAGTGACCAGCCCCCAGATCAAGATACAAATGAAAAGCCTCATCTTAGAAGTACCCTTCCTGCTCCTTCCAGTGATGACCAGACCTAGCGGAAGCAATTTTCCTGAGCTCTGACTCCTTACATGCTCTTCCCAATTTTGAACTTTATGTAAATGTAATCATCCATATGTATCCTTTTGTATATGTCTTCTTTAGTTCAACATTGCGATAGCAAGGTTCACCTATTTTGTGTGTGATTGTACATCACTCATTGTTCTTGTTGTGTGGTATTCCCATGTGTGAGTGTATCAGGATTTATTTATCCATTTTGCTGTTGGTGGACACTGAGCAATTTCCTAGGCCCATAAATTTTTATCAAAGACTTATTTTATGAAGAAAAAAAGGCATACAAATGCAGTGTCTATACTTATTATAAAAACTATCATTGAGGACTTTGTTCATATCCATTATACTATTTAATGGCCTGTAAATCATGCTTCCTTTTTTTTTTTTTTTTGAGACAGAGAATTTAGTGCCAGAGGAAAACGTCATCTCTCTTGAGGAATATGCTTCCTCTTTTCTTTTAATAAGCATGCTTATTATATCCTACCTCATTCCAGAAATAACTAGACAGCTTAATGAAATAAAGAAAACTTTGCAAAATTAAAAATTCAAAATGGATTTAAAAGGTGAGGCAGAGTGAGAACTCCAGTATTATCTTCCACAGACCTTGGTGCTGAGATACTCAGACATTAGTACAGTGAAGTCTATGCAGTATTTAATTTGGAATCCAGATTGTGCTGGAAGCATCAAATGTGCTAATTCTCAAGGAAAACCAGATCAGTTGTACTGAACTATCTCCAAATATGAGAACAACTGGATTCTGGAGAGAAGGGCACCTGTTCCTCTGTTCAGAGTCCCATTTTTCTCAAGGGTTCTCCAACAGAGAACTGCCTCAGATCTATAGGTAGGTACAGCAAAGAGTTTAGTTAGCTAATTTTTTTGACCACTCCTCATTGCAGGATGATAGAATTACATCAGGGAGCAATTCAGGAGTATTTTAAGCAATTCAGAGAAGGGGCTGATAGGGTATTGGTGAGAAGTCATTCAATACCATCTTGGCTTACACATTCCAGTTGACCTGACTTCATCCAATGGTAGATTTTATGCATCTGGTAGAAGGTAGACTAGAAATCTTTTGGATTACTCCTCATGAATATCACTTTGATAGACGGTGGCTCAAGACTGTAATCCCAGCACTTAGGGAGGCTGAGACAGTAGAATCGCGAGTTCAAAGCCAGCCTCAGCAATGGCGAGGTGCTAAGCAACTCAGTGAGACCCTGTCCCTACACAAAACACAAAATAGGGCTGGGGATGTGGCTCAGTGGTCGAGTACCCCTGAGTTCAATCCCTAGTACCAAAAAAAAAAAAAAAGGAGATCGAATTAGTAGCATTTTAAGAGAACTGATGATCCTAAACAGAAGATTGCACACTTCTTCTTTCCCTGGGTGGAGACTCCACATCAAGAATAAGTTTGTATCTATTCTCTTTAATGTTCATACAAATGGCTCATTAGAGCTGCAGAGTCCTACTCCACATACAATGGCAATAATGACTAGCCTGGAACACTTTAAAGCAGGTGTCATGAGATACCCAAATGGTCACTTGATGTTAGTCAAACTCCTCTTTGATGCCTAGTATGTCAGTTATAGAACATCATGTTTCTGCACAGCTGGGAAAAATCTGAGATGGTTTTTAAAGGCATACTCTAGCAGCTTTGCTTATCTTTACATTTAAAATATTTACTGCTTCTTTCTTTGACTTACATTTTCTCTCCTCTATTCCCATTTTATATCTAGCTATAGATAAACCTCTATTTGAAAAAAATTTCAAAGCCTTTCAGGAAAAAGACACGATCTAAACAAATTTCAAGGGAACAAAGTATAATGGGTGAGGAAAGTGATCCAGAATTGGCAAATGTCTCATGCTTGTCTCCAGTTCTTCTGCCCTGGGAATAAAGACCTGTCTGTACAAAGGCTTCTTGACAGCTGAAGGAACAAAATGCTCTCCTGAAAGAAAAGAGCTAGACTTGCTCCAATCTTCCCTCCACCCCTGCTCTGCGAAGAAACAATGCCTCCCAGAGGAGCTGGCAGCTGGCCCTTGGCAGGTGGTAGAAACAGCACTGCAGCTTGCCCAGAAGGAGAAAACCCAAGCTATCAGCTTCTGAGAGCAGTGCAATTATTCTGCCCACTATCTCTAGACAGAGAAGAGACCACCACATCTGGCAGCCAAGATGGGCCACTGGAAGCCACCATAGTCCTCTTCCCTCAGCGGCTGCCATCTTATTCTTGTTGCCACAAGGCTGGTGAAGTGGGAGAGAAGGGAGGCTGGTGACACACAGCTGCTGATCTTGTCCCCTCTTTTTCTTGTTCACTGGGAATGTGTTTACTCACTTTTTGCTGCTGTGTGGGAGGTGACCCGGCAGAACAGCCAGGACAAGGAGGAAAACTGAGGGCCAAGGTCTGCACAAAAGAAGAGCCATGAAGTGAATCCTCCCCAGGGAGGTCTGTAGAGGAGTTGAGGTTAAGCTAGACTTGGATTGATTATGGGCTTTCTTTTTTTTAGTTTTTCTTTCTTTCTTTTTTTTTTTTTTGGTACTGGGGAAAGAACCCAGAGATAATCAACCACTAAGCCACATCCCCAGCCCTTTTTAAAAATATTTTATTTAGAGACAGAGACTCACTGAGTAGCTTAGGACTTCGCTAAATTGCTGGGACTGGCTTTGAACTCATGATCCTTCTGCCTCAGCCTCCTGAGCTGCTGGGATTACAGGCATGTGCCACAGCACCCAGTGGCTTTCTGTTTTTTTGATGCTTCTTTTTACTTTTTGGTAGGAGAGGAATAAATAAAACAGCTTTGATGGGACAAGAAGGTGTTTTACCTTTCTCTCCTTCTGTCATTTACTCTCAGCCCCCATACCTAAACATGGCAAAATCGCGATAACATAAAGGTTAAGGTGGTTTCACCTCAGCTTATATTTGTTCTTTCATTATTACAGTGTAATTACAGATTAATTCCTAAATGGCAACGTGAAATAATTGTAGCTGATAGACCTATCTCTGCCACTTGCTAGCTCAAAATCTTTGGGAAATTTATTGGATCTCTCTGAGTCAGTGAATACATGTGAAAAATGGAGATGTTAACACATGCCTCATAGGGGAGGGGTTCTGTAATAATTAAATGGTGCTAAACTACACAGGTTATCTGGTCAGATATGTAGTCAGCTTTGGTAAATGAATGCTGTCCTTATCAGAACAACAGCCATGAAAGATGCATTCATTCTAGGAAGACTTGCATCTGTTATTGGAAAGTTTGTGGCTGATGATACTAAATATATGATAATATTCTTCAGTTTTCAAAATGTCTAATTGTTGTTCCTGGAACCATAATGGTGATCAGGGTCACTGGAGAAAGTGACTGAATCATTGGACTAAAAACAAAGTATTAAGAGACTGCTCACCCTTGTCAGCTGCAGGGGCAGATCAGCACCAGGAATATTTAGGAAAGAAAGACATTTGCTTTCTGACACAGTGGAAAAGTAAGAGAGAGGGCTGAAAAGATCCTTTTGGTATTTTAATGGCTGAGCTATGTGACTTTGAGCAAATTACAGAAAACAATAAAACAATGACAATTTACTCACTTACTTGGTGCCAGGCCCCTAAATGCTTTATACAGACAATTTCACTAAATCTTGCAACAGTTCTACAAGGTAGGGATCACGGTTGCTTCACATATACCCCAGCTGCCATGGGGGAGCAAAGCTGTAATTCACAGAGCTCCCAGAAGGGACAGTGCAATGGAAGATGCCAAAGCCCTAAAAGTTATTATTGTCATCATTAAAGTTGAATGGTCACTGGTCACTGGAAAACTGTCCGTCCTTCCCCTTTATGGATCTGTCAATTAGTCTTACTGGATGAATAACTTACACCTGTCAACGGGTGCCAACATACTATGAATCCATTTTAATTCAATAACTGCTTAACACCAACTATGTTCAAGACACTGAAATGGCGTTGCAGCTGTAGCCTCCTCTTGGGTTCACGTTTTGGAAGAGCTCTTACTAAAGCAACTACAGAATTCTGAGCATGGTATTGGAGCCAGAGGCAGATGGGTTTTGAAGGAAGGAATATGCACCTCTGGTGTGGGGGTGTTGGGATCAAGGAGGGGGTCAGGCATTTGATAAGACTTCCTCAGGAGGTGGTGGTTTGTGGTAGAACTTGAAAAGTGAGCATGATTTAAAGAAACATTTTATGCAATCACTGAATCAATACACGCACATTATTGAAAATACATTAAGACAAAACATTAAATACATTCAAAATAAAATTAAATACATTAAATACAAAAAAATACTTGCCACATGCCAACCAATTTAGGATGTCATTGTTACATTTGATGGTAATTTCTTATTTTCCACGTACTTAAATATAAAAGTACATACATTATAATTATGCATATGTAGATTCATGTAATTTTATAATCTGCTTTTTTCACTTGAAATTTCAAGTGTTTTCCCAGTTTGTAAAGGCTTCGTAAATATGATTTTAATAACTGCATAATAATGTCACACAGTAGAAACATGCCAAAAATATACTTTACAGTTTCCATGTTTTAAAACATTCTTATTTTTCATCTTTAGCTATTATAAATGATCCAGCAATATGTTTAGCAGAAACAGTAAAACTAAATGCCAGTTATATGGTCTGATACATTGACAAACGGGTTGAAGGTATCAAACCCTTGTCTATGACCAATGTTTTCTCCACTTCAACCCTTACTGCCGACCAAATTTCAGAAATAATTTCTTCTCTCTCTGACAATCTTCTAGTGAATTCCAGATGTTCATAAAATAAAATCCCAACTCCACTTGCTGACATTCAGGCTCTCTGAACCCTCTCTGTAAATAAATTCTTATTTCCTGCTATTGTCCTCTGACCAATGAGTGGCTTAGCTTTTCACTGTCTTCCTCTCCTTTCCCTATTTTGGGTTCTTTGACTTTACTAAGGTTCTCCATTGCTCAGCTCCTGCCTTTTGTCTGGATTTATCAATGCCATCTTGGCCTCATATCCTCCCTCTCTGATTTAGACCTCATCTGAGCCATTCTTCTTGTGATGTTTTTGCTTAATATCAGTCAGGGCTTCTCACTTTTACAGCCTCTTTGAAGGTGCTGTGCCGGATTTTGCCTTTGTGACTTGGTATTCTTTTTCTTAGGAGCCTCAACTTGGATAAGCTTCAGGCCCAAGAAAATCTGGGTCTGCTGCTGAGCCCCATGATTGGCACCTTGTCCCTGAAGCTTCCTTCCTCTTCAAAATACTTCATTCTCCTTCCTTTACTCCAAAGCTTTTCATGTTCTCCATGTGAGAATTTAACACATTGAGTAATACTTGTTTGTGAGATCACAAGTTCCTTGAGGGTAGGGACTATGTCTTTATGTATTTGTGGTCATAATTTATGGTCATGCTTGCTGGATGCCTTGCTAATTATTTATATCTTGCATTGATTCCTCTTTTTAATACTACTACTAATGCTAATAATTATAAATGTTTTAGAAAGCATGTTAGGTATGGCAGACTGTATTTTCTAAAAATGAGTATGGGATACTCCAGTGCTAGTTGTTCTTCTAGATCCTTAGCATTGCCCATCTAGAGCTGAAGTCTATTTCCTCTCCCCTAAATCAGCGTGGACTCCAACTAAAGGAATGTGGAGAAGTGATATGATGTGACTCCTGAAGCTAGGTCATAAAAGAAAGGATGCAGCTACTCTTAAAATGTTTACCTTTGGAACCCGGCTACCAGTTGTGAGCAAGTGTAGAGCCACAGGGAGAGGCCACGTGAAATTGGTGTAGCTGACTGCTCCAGTTTAAGGTCCCAGCAGTATCAGGCAGTAGACATGGGTGTGAACAACCTTCGGATGATTCCAGCCCTCGAGCATCCAGCTGCCCCAGCTGATGCCCAGTGGAGCAGAGACAGCTATCCCCACTGAGTTCTGCCCACACTAAAACTAGTGACAAAAAAAATGCTGTTTTAAGCCATTCAGTTCTGGGGTCATTTGTTTCAAAGCAGTAGATAACCAAGCAGTGTGCAGAAAGCATTACATACAGCATCTTGCTGAGACAACTGAGACCAAGACAAGTGAATGACTTGCCCAAGCTCACCTTCTCTCACCCAGTGGATTTTGTTATCACTCAAGTCACATCCTCTCTACTAGGTCTTTTGGCTTATGCAAATACACACAGAGCCTTCCTCCTTTAACCCCAGCAACCAACTGTGTTCTCCCAACACTCCTGCAATGTAGATACATCCCATTTCTTGTTTCACAGATGAGGAAATACAAAGAGGTCAAAAATTTACTTAAGAAAATAATAAGTGGCAGATGTCTGTCTACCTAGCTTTAAACTTAGTTTATTGAAGTGTAAACTATTCCTTCATTGCCTTTCTGAGGTCTTTATTTAGATCACGTATTTAGATTTTTAGTGCAACATTGTCTTGTCTTACATCTTACTCATTTTTGTATGTGCATTCCCGTTTTGCACACTGGATGGTACACTCCTAGACAACAGGGGCTATGTCATACATTTCTTTGGGATTCTTCTTAGCATTCAACGCAATGTTAGGCACATAAGGTGCACTTACCAATTGAGCAAATGTAAAAATTCATATTCAGCATCCACAAGAGGTATTTATAGAGCTTCATTAAGAAAAAAAATGCATAGAAGTATAGAAGTTAAACCTTACAACTCAATCAGTAAGGGCTTTAGCCAAATCTTAGTAATTTTTCTTTTTTTTTTTTCTGTCTAAAAATATATTTTTTCCTCTTTTAAACAATGTTTAAAACCATCACAAATAAATACTTGTTTATTTTTTTAAAAAAGCTGCTTAGTATGTTTTAAAATCTGGCTTTCTTGTCAGCCTGGTATTGTTTTGTCACATTAGAATCTTTTTTGGCTTTGTTTTGTTTCTGTTTTGTATTTTAGCAGATGGGATATTTGAATGAAGGCCTCATATTGATCTCACTTATTACTGCAGGCTCCAGCTTCAAATTGAAACTTGATCAATATGGATTTGAGGCAGTCTGGAACACTAAATAAGACCTTATTGGACTGATACCTTTTTGATGTGCTTTATTTGATTTAGAGGCACAGGGAACAGGAAAGATGGGGAAGCGCTGGTTGTGCACTTCAGTCAGTTTGAGTCTAGATCTGCTTTCCCATTGGTGTCTCCTCTGCTGTCGTCCTGTTGGAGTGGTGACAAATTGGGTGGCACCCTTTATAATTTCTCACACACTCACCATCTTCTATCCCAAGTCAAGGTTTTATCTTTTAAACATCCTCTTCAATGCCACTGAGAAATTTGGAGGGAAAGAAAGGCATTTAAAGATCCCCATCCAGCTCAAGATAGGGTCTCTAATTAATCATCAACCAATATCTATTTACTGAGCACCTACTATTAATGAGCACAGAGGTATTGAAATGGAAAATATAGCATCACTGATCTCAAATTGCTTACAGCCTTGCCTACCATTTCAAGGCAATATTCTCTATGAAAGATAAGGGGCTGCAAAGAGCTGTCAAAATGTGATCCTGTCTGACATTAATGTTCTCATAGCAACACTACCTTATAGTTTTGCTGAATATGGATCTTATAGCATTTTGAATTAATAAGTAGTTTCTCAATATAAACTGCTTAATATGGGAGATCCTTAATGTCTGCAAGTCCCATAAGCTTAACACTAATTTTGAAGCATAATGTAGGCAACTGGCATTAAAAAAAGGAGATAAAAATATCACAGTATAGAGGTGGAGAGCTGAGACTCCTCATTTTATAGACAAGGAAATAGAAGCCCACGACAATGAATCATTTAGCTCCATCAGGATCCATGGATCATGTAAACACATTCGCTTATCCAACATTTATAAATGAGGGTGATTTCCTTGGCGGACACAGTGGCACTGTGAATACACAATAAATAAAATACAACTGCTGCCTTCGAGGAACTTAAGTTAGAAATTACATCAATGAGTAAAGAAGAAAATAACAGCTCATTTTCCTGCTGTCTTCTGGGTTCAAGACTTTTAGCTTTATTAATTATAAAATGAACCTTTGGGTCCATAAATCTTTAAGCTTTCACTTCAACTTTGACAGTTACTGTGGTACTGTTTTTACTGCTCCTGTTTTATTTTGATTTGCTTTTGCCAAATACAGATGCTCCTCCTCTTCCCAGGGACTTATGTCCCAACAGGCCCAGCTTAAGTTGGAAACACATTTCATATGCCTGACCTACTGGGTGCCATAGCTTAGCCTCACCTGCTTTGAACCTGTTCAGACTACTCACATTAGCCTATGGTTGGGCAAATCATCTAATACAGAGCCTGTTTTGTAATACAAGTGTTGAATATCTCATGCAATTTATTGAACATGAAAAGTGAAGAAAAGGGTAGATTTAGGGTATTGCAGTTTCACCATCATAAAGTTGAAAAACTGGTAAGTTTAACCATTATAAATTGAGGACCATTTGTACATTTTTCATAGCTCTTTAACTCTCACTTTCTTTTTTCTCAACAGTTAAATTTGTGAGTTCGGTCCTAATTTGCATTTCAACATCTTCCAATGGAAGTTTCTCCTATTCACTTGAATTTTTACTAGTTAAGCTTATCTTCTGTCACTCTTTTTTAATTTTGTTTTCTTTAGGCAGTTTAGATGATCTAAAGTCTGTTTTCTTTCTAATAGCAGTTACTTTTACATTATTCCAGAATATATTTGAATCATTTTTTTAACATCCAACAATATTGAAAATGAAGTATAAAATATAAGATCATATTTTATACAAACTTGAAAGGATGAAAATGCATCTCTAGTTTTCTAGAAGAATACTGAAATTTAGTTGATGCCAGTGGTTCTCAGCCAGGAGCCATTGGGCCATGTCTGGAAACAGTTTTGATTGCCACCACTGAGGGGAGACCCTGCTACTGTCAGCCAGTGGGTGGAGGCAGGGCTGCTGCTAAACATTCTGTAGTACATAGGACAGTTGCAACACAGAATTATCTGTTCAATTGTCCCATAGCACAAAATTTGAGAAACTCTGGCTTACACTTTTGCTTGGTTACACTTGCTCGGTAAATTTTACCAACACACACACACACACACACACACACACACATCTCTATTTTCAAAATTGACAACAGAAAGAAAAGGAATTGTATGTACATGTTGTTTCCTTTTTTCTCAATTTATCTCTTCTAATTTATTTTGGCTAAAATGTTTGGAGACCCTTCGATAAAATCTCTCTTTTCTATTCCTTACTGCTTTTCTTCCACACATTGCACAGGAGTTGAGGCAGTCCTCTAGGGTGGCGCCCATAATGGATGCTATTCCCATTGCACATCTAGACTAATTCAGGATGGAATCAGGAGACTTCTAGCATCTCTCCTGAGTTCCAGCACTGTTCCAATTCAGTTGGACTCTGAACCTCACCTGGGGGTTGGGGATTGGGATTCTAACACCTGAGGGATGTGCCTGTGCACACGGCAGAGTTGAGAATCTACCCCAGGCCGAGCTGTTCAGGCTGCACAGGAATGCACTAACTTAATTGTTTACCATTGAAAGAAGGAGTAAATATAATTTGGAAGTTTAGAGCCAGATTGTTATTAAATTATTATTTTCATTTATATCTTCTTTCTATAATTATTATTAATGATAATTATTTAATTAACTGTGTTTTAGTATAGCAATTCTCAACCATCGCTACACATTAGAATTACCTCGGGAACCACTTTAAAATACTTTTAGGGAACCCACTCTAGACCAATTAAATCAGTATATCTGGGCATAGCGACAGAGCCATGGTGCTCTCAGAAGCTCCCCAGAGATTCCAGTGTGCGACTGTGTTAGAGAATCTTTTGGTTTAGTGGTTGTATCAATCACTGCCAATTCTTTATTATCAAATCTTCCCCATTCTTTAAAAATGTTTTATAATATGGTGAAACATCTACAATATAGTTTTTGCCATTTTAATTACTTTTAAATGCAGAGTTCCATCAATTAGGTTCATTCACACATTGTGCAGCCATCCCCACTAGTCACCTTCAGAATGCTTTTCCTCTTGCAGAGCTGAAACTCTGGACCCACTAAACACTAACTCTCTACTTCCCCTTTCCTCAGCCTCTGAAAACCACCATTCCACTTTCTATAATTTGTATTTCTAGGTGCTGCTGGTGTTGCTGATCTGGCGACCCTATTTTAAGAACTACTGAATTAGTTGAGCCAGAATCACTGAGCCCCTTTAATAACCCACTCCCCCTTCAATGCATGATACAGTGACTTTGTCAGACTGTGGAACTTTTCTAATATGTGTATTTTATATGCGTGCTGATAAATAGAGGTCTGGACAGCATGACATCACAAGAACTGAGATCCTGCTGGGTCTTTGGAGTTCTGTTAAGCAAGTAATAAGCTGTAAGTAAGGAAAAGAGCATCGGTATAGTTTGTCTCTTCCAAAACTCATGGTGAAGTTTAATTGCTCTCATGATGGTATTAAGAGATGGAACATTCAAGAAGATTAATGCTGTTGTCAAAGGAGCAGGTTTCTGATAATAGGATGAGTTCAGCCTGATTTTCCATGCTCTCTTGCCCTTATACCATGCCATGATGCTGCGCAGAAGCCCTCTTCAAAGGCAGCTTTTGTGCTTTCTATCCTTAAGAACTGTGAATCAAATTAACTTCTATTGTTTATAATGAACTTTTCTTTTTTAACAGCAGGAAACAGGCTAAAACAAACATCCAATGTCAAATGGAATGTGTCTACCAATTTAAATCCCAGAGCAGGGACTCCCACTAACTTTACATGCTAGCTTTCAGTTTCTGTGGATGTGGAAAAAGAGATGGAAGCAATAAGGTAGAAATATGGTAGAAAACTGAGAAAGGCGTAATCATGTGTGAGGGTCAAGGCATCCTCTACATAGATATTTGTACAAGGTTACTCCTTGGAGCTGATTGTAGAAATACTTCTCTGCTTCTATGATGTCTTCGTGCACATGAAGTTGAGAGCATCTTAAACCTTCCGCAAGATGTGAGGGTCTTTGTCCTTTGGGAGGCCAGGGTTTCCTTGGGATGAGACTATTTACTGCCTTGGTTTCACGTTTTAATTGAGCATTTCAACTTTAATGCAGTTTTTCTTCCCTTTCTGTGACTACATGTTCTGGTTTTATAAATATAATGGCCTCTTAAAATCTGTTGAAAACGTAACCAGAAAGTTTCTAAATCTTTTTTTCTTGCTGTAATTTTCAAATGAAGGTATTGGCTGTGATTTTTCAGTGTGGTTTCTTATTATTTGTAAACTGCAGAAAGCTTGCCTGTTTCTACTGAGTTTTCTTCTTATGCTTGTCCTTGTCAAAGGAGTTCTGTGCTCATCTTATATTTTGAGCCAAGGTGGGTCTTCTCTGATTCTCTGTGTTCTATGTCAATTCTTCCTTTCTCCTTTGCCTGTGTGGATTTGAAGTAGCCTAGGGGTGTAGGGAAGATGCCAAATTCAGAAGCTGTTGTATCAGGAGGCTATAGCCATGGGCTGAAAAATGAATGACTATTTATAGAAGGTAGATATTTTCCAGGTACCACTCCATTTTTTATCTATTGAGGCCCACAGTATTAAAAGTAGTCAAGTGTCACACCACTGAGGTCTACCTCACTGGGGTCTCCACTGGTGTTTCTATGCTTGCAAAGGTGATGGTGGGAATCGCATGATCCTACTGTTTTTCAGCCTGTCCTCACATCCTGCTCTCACCCCTCTCTAGTGGTGGGGGCAGGGGGTGGTGGTGGTGTCTTCATGTTATTTCCTGCTTCTTCACAGGTGGGGAGGTATAGGAATAGATCAGGCATCTCCAAAAGTTTTATGTAAAGGCTCAGATACTAAATATTTCAAGTTTTGCAAGAGATATGATCACTGTTAAAACTATTCCTGTTCTGTTTTACTGAGAAAGCAGCCCTAGGTAACACACAAATGGGCTGGTTGCACTGCAAATTTACCTACAAAAAGAGGCCATGGTTTGCAGACTTGTGACATCAATGGTCTTCTCAATATCCTGCCCACCAGGTTGCTCTCAGTCAAAAGCCACCAAATTTCTCAAGTTTTCTTCTCCCAATTTATAGTTTTATATGGTATGTTTTTCATTTTTATATTCTTTGTCATATCAAAGATGATCATGGAAGTGAGTCAGACACTTGTCTTCAAATTGCCATCTTTACAAGAAACTTTAGTACCTAATTTTTATGTACAGTATCACATTCCATGATGAAGACCTGCAATACTCTTTAACTGTACACAGACTCCAATCATGAATCATAATATCTGGAAGTCTAGATTTTAATTTTTTTAAAAAATAAAATTCTCCTCTATACTTATCTAATAGCACAAAGCTACTCTTCTTCAAAGTTAAGTAGGTTTTTATGAAGTCTGAATTTCATGGGTACTCCATTTTTCTTTCTTTCTTTCTTTCTTTTTCACTATTATAAAAACAATTTTCATGGCCAGAAAAGAGTAAAAGTTTCTTTCCCGATTCAGTAGTTCAGGAATCATCAGCACTTGAGTCCCATTCAAGGAATAATGAAGACTCAAAAAATCTCCCTTTCATGGTCCTATTTTTAGTAAATTCAGAGCAGATGAAGGTCTGAGATACTCCCTTGGAGGAAATTCTCACCGTAAATATAAACTAGTCTTTCTGTTTTAGATGATATGGATATTTCAGAGGTAAAGTTTATGGTTTCCAGTTTCTAGGAATCATCATGGAATTAAAGGAGAGAATATTTGGTGATAATACCTGAATGGTTGATTTGGTTCATTCCTTTGTTAGCATACATTTATTCAGAATTTATGATATCTCAGGCCCTGTTCTAGTCACTTCAAAGACAAAAATCAAGACATGGATCCTGTGAGGTTTACAGTCTATCAGGAAAGATATAAATACAAACCAATAATTAAAAGAGAGGAGTAGGGTGGGGAGAGACTATCTATAATGGAGCAGGTTACAAAGTACAGTGAGTGGACTCAACCAAGGGGTGGGCAGGGAGCATTCAGGCCATGCTTTTTGGGAATTGACTGGGTTGAGCTGAGGGTTAGTGCATTGCCGGGGACCTCCATCTAGATATGGAGCAGAAGGCAAAATGTACAAAGTCATGGGGCAGTGAAATCACAGAGGGACCTCAGGGAGCCTTAGATAGGTGGAGTCTTAGCACTTCTACATTCAATGTCTGCGTTTTTATCTACTCTCAATGAATACCAAAAGTTCTAGTATGGATTAACCCTTCATGTACCATCAACCTATATAGAATTGAAAATTTGGGACTTCATGGGTTAATTGTGAATTTTGCTAAGGTTCAGTTTTGAATTACCTGTGCAAAGAGATGGTCATAATCACTGTCCCTTCAGCACCCAGGACAGCACCCTGCACATAGTAGACCTGAGCATGTATTGAAGCAGTGATCCTCTATAGCTAGTGAGTGAATACAGCCAAGCTCTCAGATGGGCAGTTTCCTTTTAACACTCTGTATACAACTTAGAAGCTCTTATGAAATGGTTTGATACTATTGCTGCTTTGTGAAGATAAAGGCTGACAGCACATTGCTAGTCTTGGTGATGGAAGTAAATAAAGAGTTCAGAGAGGCTCCTTGGGTGGCAGCCCCTCTCACTGAGTGTTACAAAAGTTTTCAGTAACACTGTCTCCTTTGTCCCAGTCCTTTACACACACCCTCCCCCAACACACACACCTAATTCATCACCAACTTCTTTGCCTTTTTTATATTATATGCTGAATTTAGCACTTTGCTCCCCCTCTACCACTGCCACCATGGCCTTAGTTGCCATTATTGTGTGACCTTGAGATCACATAGGAGCCCTAGTAAACTAATTGTGATAACTTCCTCCCTGATTCCGCTGCTTCTTTTTGCCAACAAGGCCTAATGGTCTTTTCTTCACTAGTAGCCAGAGTGGGCTTCTAAGACATGGATGGTTCAGCACTCTGCTCAAACCTTCAAGTCTTCACCACAGCTTACCAGCCCACATAGGTCCAGGTCCCACATCTCATCTCTTCCTGATGCCACCTCTCCCCACTGTCCCCTTGCTTACTAGACCCCAGCTACTCTAAGCTCCCTACTCTTCCTCAGACTCATCAGACGCATCCTTTCCTTGGGGGCTTTGGAACTTGTTTTTGCCTCTGTCTGAATCACTCATTCACTTTGTTTAGATCTCTGCTTTGTTGTTTCCTTGTCAGAGGGCTGGCCTATATAAAAGAGCACATTTTGTCATTCCAAGACATATTATAGGTTTTTAATTTTTTTTTTTTTTTTTTTGCAGTGCTAGGTTTCAAACCCAGGGCATGCTAGCCAAGTGCTATACCACTGAACCACACCCCAAATCCTGTTTACTTTTGAATAAACTACTTTTTTTCTCCAGTATAATTTAGATATCATGGGATCATTGTTTTTTTTTTTTTCTTTTGTTCTTTTATTTATTTATTTTTGTTTTGGTACTGGGAATTGAACCCAGTGGTGCTTAACTACTGAGTCACATCCCCAGCCCTTTGTTATATTTGATTTAGAGACACAGTCTTGATAAATTGCTTAGGGCCTCACTAAATTGGTTGGGCTGGCTTTGAACTTGTGATTCTCCTATCTTAGCCTCTCAAGCCACTGGGATTACCTGCATGCACCATGGCGTCCAGCTGGATTATTGTTTTTTCACAGTAGCGATTGTTAACCAAAAATATACAA
>PVHX01006538.1:52173-99763 GCA_004024805.1 Geosciurus inauris | reverse complement strand
CTCAGCCTCCCTAAGTGCTGGGATTACAGGCTTGCGCCACCGCGCCTGGCTCCCTTATTTATTTATTTATTTTTTTGTACAGGAGATTGAACTCAGGGGCACTCGACCACTGAGCCACATCCCCAGCCCTATTTTGTGTTTTATGTAGAGACAGGGTCTCACTGAGTTGCTTAGCGCCTTGGCATTGCTGAGGCTGGCTTTGAACCCGCGATTCTCCTGTCTCAGCCTCTCTAAGTGCTAGGATTACAGGCTTGCACAACTGTGCCCGGCTCCTCATTATTTTTTTTAATATTTTTTTTAGTTGTAGATGGACACAATGTCTTCATTTTATTGCTTTGTATGTGGTGCTGAGGATCCAACCCAGGGCCTCACGCATGCAAGGCAAGCACTCTACCACTGAGCTATGATCCCGGACCCTGGCTTTGAACTTGTGATCCTCCTGCCTCAGCTTCCCTCGTTGCTAGGATGACAGGCCTGTGGCTCCGCACCCAGCTATACTTATTTCTTAACCTGTTCTGAGATGTTTTCTATACTTCTCTGTAAGTAGCTTATATTTCACACTTTTCAAAAAGAAAACGGACCTAGTGCTGTGGCATAGGCCTATTATCCCTGCTACCCTGAAAGTTGAGGCAGGAGGATGACAAGTTCTCAAAATTTTAAAAAGCTCAGCGGTAGACTGCCTGCCTACCTACCATGCAGGAAACCCTGGGTCCAATCCCCAACACTGCCAAAAACAAAAAAAAAAAAGGATAAAAAGAAAATAGGTATATTTAAAAAAAAAAAAAAAAGCAATCTGAAAACCTTCCCCGAATCCCACTCCCTTTTAGGCAACCCCTTCTGTCACTTACTTCTCTCAATAATACTCCTTTTCTGCAGGCATCTGTTGATTTCCTATGTGTTTGGGGGCACGGGTTGAGAGGAGAGAGAAGGGAAGAGAGCAGGGGTCTCCAATTTATTTCTACAGCTGTGGCTTTAAATCCTCCTTGGGAGATAGGAGATTGGATCCAGAAGCCTGGACCTCAAAAATATTTTTGTCTTAATCCCTATAAATATATCAGTTGGCTTTAAAAAAGAAATCAAATACCGTAATCCACACAGACTCCAACAGAAAATCCACCACCACCTTCCCCCACCTCTCTCTTCCCATCCGTAGCGTGGGCTGAGTCTTCTGCTGATTTTGTTGCTTCATCTCCAAATTATGCTATTTAACCTTGATTTTCCCCATTTTATTTTATAAGCGTTTTAATTATTAATTTTTATGTATTTATTTTTTGACTAGGTAATGCATGCCCATGGTACAAAAACTCACAAGGTTCGTAGACCAGAAAAGATGTGGGGTTCCCATTTATCTGTGGTTTCCACCCTCCCAGGGGCCTGGGGTGGAGTGTGGCAAAGCCCATCCCCCAACCACATACGCCCCCACCCGGGCCAGGTTGGCGGACCGCATCTTGGGGGCCGAGCCCCCCCTTCTCGCTGCGGTGAGCCGGGGGCTGCCGCTCGCACTGCGCAGACTCCTCGCTGCAGTGGGCGGGGCCTATAGGGGCCCCTCCCCCTCTCCTCCCTACCTCCCGCCCCTGCTCAGCCTGTTGGGGCAGAAGCTGGGGCCCCGCGGAGGTAGCTGCAGACGCCTGCCGAGTAAGGCCGAGGTCCTTCAGGGAAAGGGGGGGGATGGGCTAAGGGGTGGCCGGGAGGCCCCGGTGGTCCTGGGCTCTGAGCCTGAGCTGTCCTGTGTGGTGGGTACCTGAGGCCAAGGGCAGAGGAGCCACCTAGAAAATGTCCTGAGTAGTCCCAGGGCTAAGAAAAAAAAGGCACAAAGACTCTGGGCTCCGCAGACCCCATCCAATGCGGTCTTTTGGAGAATGTCTAGATTAGAGCTCCGAGGAGGAACAAAGGAGGGTGCTAGAGGGAAGCAGCGTGGTGGCAAATGGGTGGGCAGGGTGGACGCTAAAAGCGGGCAGGGTAATCCCTAGTGATGTGAAGAAAGTAGAGATGTTCAATCTTAAGGGATTTCGAAATCCCTGCTGACCAACGACCAGTTTCCTCTTTTTTGGGGTGGCAGGCACAGTGCCAAGAGCCCCCGTGATCATAGGCAAAGGGACTCAGTGAATCCCCACAAGCCAAAGACTAATCTGCCTTCTGTGATGTCCCCAAAAGCCCAGAACACCCCACACAGTGCCTGCTTTTGTTCCCCCAGTTCCAAGACCCTGACACACCCACCTTTCTGCCTGGGTTCTGCATATCCCCCAGCTGCAAAGCAAGATGAAGCCTAAATTGATGTACCAGGAGGTAGGTGGATGGGGACTAGTGGGAATGGGCTGGGTGCCGTGGAGGGTTGGAGACCCTCAGAGCCACCCTGTCGCCCCCCTCCCATCCCCATCCCCATCCCCATCTCCCAGCTGAAGGTGCCGGTTGAGGAGCCAGCCAACGAGCTGCCCATGAATGAGATTGAGGCATGGAAAGCTGCCGAGAAGGTAGGAGCCCTCTGCTACCCTTGACAGGGATGGGTTGAGCTGCCCACCATGGATAGGCTGACTGCCTCCTCTTCCCCACAGAAAGCCCGCTGGGTCCTGCTAGTCCTCATCCTGGCGGTGGTGGGCTTCGGCGCCCTGATGACTCAGCTGTTTCTATGGGAATACGGGGACTTGCATCTCTTTGGGCCCAACCAGCGCCCAGCCCCCTGCTATGACCCCTGCGAGTAAGTAGAAGGGGAAAGATGGATGGAGGGGAGGAACCCTGTAAGGCCAGGGACACTTAAACACACACTGAGCAGGAGTGCATCTAGCCGCACCCAATGCAGTGAGAGTGAAGAGACTGCAGGCACCCAAGTGCATGCCCACCCCCCTTTCCCCCACATGCAGTTTCCATGGCAGCCACAGCGTCATCTTCTCTGCAGGTCTGTGAACAAATAGACAAGCACCACATCTTTGAATGAAGACATACACACACGCAGCCTTCCTACCACACCTTTGGACAGATAAATGCACAGACACAAATACACACAGCCTCCCATCCGTGTCCCTGGGCAGACAAGTGAGCACTCATCCCAGCCAGTCCCCTCCAGCCTCGTGGCTAATACTGTCCCCACCACCCCCAGAGCAGTGCTGGTGGAGAGCATTCCTGAGGGCCTGGACTTCCCCAATGCCACCACGAGCAACCCCTCCACTAGCCAGGCCTGGCTGGGCCTGCTCGCCGGTGCTCACAGCAGCCTGGACATCGCCTCCTTCTACTGGACCCTCACTAACAATGACACCCACACGCAGGAGCCCTCTGCCCAACAGGTACTTGGCAGCCTGGGCCCTGGGTGGCAATGGAGGGGGGTGGCAATGGGGAGAGTGAAGGGGTTTCCCCTGATGCCACAGGAACAGATGGGCATGTCTCATGTAGCAGATTGGACACAGGTGTTTGGAACCAGCTGTCTGCACATGGCCCTCTGGACTGAGGGCGTTTGTCACAATCATCTGGAGGCCTCTGAATGTCAGGGTGCGGGTTTGGTTACGAGAGATGTCTGGCAGATGTCACTTGCCCACAAGCTGTCCTGATTCCCTCACGCAAAGAAATGGAAGAGAGAAGGGACTAACAATCTAGCTTCCAGCCACGCTGCCACCTCCTAGCTGTGTGACCTTGGGTGTGTCACCTCTCCTCTCAGGCTTCAGATTCCTTATTTGTAAAATGGGGCCAACAACTGGGCACGCCTGTAATCCTAGCGGCTCAGGAGGCTGAGGCAGGAAGATGTGAGTTCAAAGCCAGTCTCAGCAATTTAGCGAGGCCCTAAGCAACTCAGTGAGACCCTGTCTCTAAATAAAATAGAAAAAAGGGCTGGGGATGTGGCTCAGTGGTAAAGCGCCCCTGTGTTCAATTCCTGGTGCCAAAAAAATAAAATAAAATAAAATGGGGCCAACATACAGTACCTATTCATGCAAATTTTAGCACCCTGTCTGGCACAGAATCTGCCCTTTGTAAGCATATTCCATTAAGACACCCTTGCTACAAGCCAGGCATGGTTGCACACACCTGCAATCCCAGTGATTTGGGAGGCTGAGGCAGAGGGATCATAAGTTTGAGGCCAGCCTGGGTAAGTTAGTGAAACCCGGTCTCCAAATAAAATAAAAAGGGCTGGTGTTATAGCACAGTGGTAGAGCACCCCTGGGTTCAATAGTCAGTACAACAAAAAGCAAACAAATTCTTGGTAATGGTTTGCAGGCAAACTTTGAAAATCAAAAAAGCTTCATAACTTGAAAAGAAACAACCTAGAAACAACCCTACTGTTGAAACACATGAGTACCTGATTCTTCTGTTTTCTTCTCCCTGCTGCCTCTGTTTGTGAGAAGTAGACTTAAATTTTACTAATATCTCAGGGCTCCTTAAATACTATCTTAAAAATAAAGTTAAAAACCCTAAGAGTTGCCAAGCATGGTGACACACACCTGTACTCTGAGTGACAGAAGGCTGAGGCAAGAAGAGCACCAGTTTGAGGCCAGCCTCAGCAACTTAGCGAGACCTTGTCTCAAAAACTAAAAACAGCTGGGGGTGTAGCTCAGTGGTAACCTGCCCCTTGGTTCAGTCCTCAGTACTGCAAAAAACAAAAACCATATGAGCTCACACCCCTTGGGGGCTCCCACTGAAGTGGATTGGAGCACCAACCTAGAGGCAGAGTGTCTGGCTTCTATCCCCTTTCACCACTGAGTTCTCCAACTCTCAGTTTCCTGATCTGCACCTGGGGAATGGTAAGCTGCTCTGCCTCATAGGGTTGTGAGAATTCAGTGAGTTCAGGCATAAAAGGGCCTAGAATGGGGGCTGGTGTACAGTAGGTACCAGGGAATTATTGGTTCTTACTGTCATTGGGGTCACTGTGCCTCAGTCCATACGTTCCTGGACCCCTAGCCCAAGATTCGTCCCACCATCCTGTGATATGCCTGGAGGCTCCTGCATTGACATTTCCAATGTTCGGGATCTTGGGAAGGTCCCTGGAGGGACAGAGGAGGACAGAAGGGACAGAGAGGCCTGGGGGCACAGGTCTCAGAGCAGCCAGTGACTCAAAGAGGTAGATGTTTTAAGCCAAAGAAGTGCCCTAATATTTTAATTTGTAAAGCCTTTTAAATTTATAAAGGCAAATATAAAGCCTGTTGATTATTAATCATATCTCAAAGCCAGATCTTAAAACAGTGCCATTGAGGTACCTTGTGGGTTTGACACCCTGGCTGGCCCAGCTCCTCCAAAACTCTCCCCTCCCCACAGGGTGAGGAGGTCCTCCGGCAACTACAAACCCTGGCACCTCGAGGGGTGAAGGTTCGCATCGCCGTGAGCAAGCCTAATGGGCCCCAGCCACAGGTGGACCTGCAAACCCTGCTGCAGAGCGGTGAGCAGGGGGCAGCATGGGTGACAGGCCTGGAGCTGTCCACCTTGGCCCCTGACCACTGCCCCTGTTGGTCACAGGTGCCCAGGTCCGCATGGTGGATATGCAGAAGCTGACCCATGGCGTCCTGCACACCAAGTTTTGGGTGGTGGACCAGACCCACTTCTACCTGGGCAGTGCCAACATGGACTGGCGCTCACTGACCCAGGTCTGTGTGTGTTCCACCCACTTTCCCCCCAGGCTCCTCCCTGTCTAAGGAACATCCAAGCCTCTGGCTGTACCCCTCCACATCAAGCATTCTCTCTGCCCATTCTCTGCAGTGGTTTCCTTCCTGCCTCATACCAGGGCTCCCTAAATATTCCCCACATCAGCCTCCTGTTGCCCTCCCTCTGCTCATGGATACCTGGAGTTCCCTCTGATTCCTGATGGCGGCTGCCAACTGCGTACAGGCACTCAAAGCCTATCTACCCATTTGACCTTCATTACACATTCCCTGCACACCTGTTCTAAACCCAGCTCTATCCTGGGTAATGCTGGGGACATGGTGGTAACAGGTGGACTTCACTGGAACTCCCAGTTCAATATGGAGCCTGAGCTATCACCAGGCAGTGAGTCCAGAGGGCTCAGACCAGGACGGAGGCAGAGGTGGGGGTTAGGGCTGGGATGGGGTGGCACAGGAAGGGAAGTCAGAGATAGAATGGGGGAAACAGTGAGCTATGGAAGCCCAAAGGAGATATCTGACCCAACCTAGGATGTGAAGAAAGTTTTCCCAGAGAAGGTGGTAACTAATCTGATGTCTGTGGGATCAACAGGAATTGGTACAAGATAGGAAAGAGGAAAACAGCTTAGGCAGTGATGTGAGGGGAAGAGAGGACAGTATGTGAACTCATTAATTCATTTGACAAATAGTTCTCCAAATCCCTTGTCTCACCAATTATGCAGGAAGTTGCTGAATATACTGTGACATCCCTGTGCCTGTCCTCCTACCCAGTGGGGAGACAGTTTTGTCACCAGAAAGATGAAGGGAGCCCAAGAGTGCTAGGAGAGGGCAGGGGAATGCCTGGGCAATCCAGGGAGGCTTCCCAGAGAAGGAAACCCATCAGCCTAGACCTAAGAATGAGCAGGAGCTGGCTCTGTGCAGGGTAGAAGCTGCAGCATATGCAAAAGTTCAGGCAACCTGGAACTCTGGAATGCTTTTCTCCAAAACTTAAGTTCATGCCTATGAATTTAAGTTGGAATGGAATGGGAGAAACAGTGGGCAGAGCACAGCTACTCAGCATAGGGGTGGGAGAAGGACTGAGGGCAGAGGGGAGTAGACCAAGAAGTAGACTGGATAGAGGTGGCCCTATCAGCTGGGGGCACCTGGCTACTGCCCCTGGACTCAGCACTGCCCTCCCTGCAGGTCAAGGAGCTGGGAATAGTCATGTACAACTGCAGTTGCCTGGCTCGAGACTTGACCAAGATATTTGAGGCCTACTGGTTCCTGGGCCAGGCGGGCAGCTCCATCCCATCGACCTGGCCCCGCCCCTATGATACCCGCTACAATCAAGAAACACCAATGGAGATCTGCCTCAATGGAACCCCTGCTCTGGCCTACCTGGCGGTGAGTCTGGGGAAAATGGGACCTATCACATTTGGGCATGTGTCACCCAGAGCCTCCAGCTAGCCCTGCCTGGTGATTTTCAGGGAGGAGTATCCTGACCACTGGCCCTCACCCCTACTCACTCTGCTTCCTCAGAGGCCTGAGTCCGTGTCTCAATTTCCTTGAACCTTGGTTTTATTAAGAAAATGGGTCTCCTAATATTTCCAACCTCTGGGTAAGGGATAGCTGGGTTCATGCACACCAGCCCCTCAGTGTTGTCCAGCATGGCCACAGGAAGCTCTTTCCATTTAAATTAATTAAATTAGAGCTGAGCAGTCTGGTGCATGCCTATAATCCCAGAGACTCAGGAGGCTGAGGTAGGAGGATCACAAGTTCAAAGCCAGCCTTAAAATAAAAATAAATAAAAAGATCTGGAGATACAGCTCAGTGATTAAGTGCCTCTGGGTTCAATTCCCGGTACCCAATTAAATAAATAAATAGATATAAATTGACTTAAATTAAACGTAATGAACAACTCAGATCCTCAGTCACATAAGCCACATTTCAAGTGCTCAGTAGCCACATGTGGCAAGTGGCTACCACATGGGACAATGAAGATGCAGAACATTTCCATCACCTTAGAAGGTTCTATCATACAGCACTCCCTCTTCCTGTAACAAATATTGAGCACTTTAGATAAGGCACTGCTGTTTTTAACTGCTGATATTGTATCTAGTTGGGGTGGGCCACCTGGATCCCCCACAGTGTCCCTGAGTGAGTCACCTGGCCAAGCCCTGAATTGCTGTGGAGAGCCTGGGTCATGGGCGTCCCCTGCTACAGTGGTCTCCACGGAGTCAAGGTTTCCACCTTGACCACTTCCCTTTCTAGAGCCTCAGTTTCCTCATCTGCCCCAAGAATTGAAGGAGCTAGCCAAAGAACCTGGGGTGGCACTGGACACTGAGTTGCCCAGTTAGAGCCGGCTGTGAGGCAGGGAAGAGAGTAGAATAGAGCAGAAGTCCTCAGAGCTGCATGTGCCCCAGAATCACCTGCAGGGCTTGTTAAAAGCCAGATTCCTGGGCTCCATGCCAGCACCCTGGTTCAGGATACTGTGTGCAGAAAGGCACAAGGATTGCATTTCCAACAAGTTTCCAAGGGATGCTACTTCTGCTGAATCAGAGAAGCATAAATTCTGGAACCAGGAAGCCTGGGCTCCAATCCTGGCTCTATTTATCAGCTGTGTGACCCTAACCAAGTCGCTTACCCTCCCTGGTCCTGTCTCCTCACCCTCAAAACATAGTGAACATCCCTCCCCTTCATGTAGGCTGAGAATTCAATGAGATCTACAAGACCAGGCTCATGGTGAGCTGTCCCTAAACTGGATCCATGTGACTATACCCCTGGCAGGAAAATTGTCTTGACTCTCCTCTCACCCCCAGAGTGCACCTCCACCCCTGTGTCCAAGCGGCCGCACCCCAGACCTGAAAGCCCTGCTCAATGTGGTGGACAATGCCCGGAGTTTCATCTACATTGCAGTCATGAACTACCTGCCCACCATGGAGTTCTCCCACCCACGCAGGTAACACTGGGCACATGGACAGGGCTTAGGGCAGGGAGCCCCTGCAAGAGGAGAGGAGTGATAGGACTCCACGAGCAGGCTGGGAACCTGAGGAAAGAGGACAGATGGAGAAGGTCACAGGGAGACAGAGACAGGGCCTGGGTGCTTGAGGCGGGAGGCAGAAGGGTTACCGGGAGATGAGGATTGGGGGGATAGAGAAAAGCATGAAAATATTAGGGCTGGGGCAGAACAGGCTGGAGGCCTGAGGCAGGGGGTGCAGGGTGAGGGGCTAAGAAGGCAGGGGCACAAAGTAGACATCAGATAAAGAGCCTGCAGAAGGAGGCCAGGGGTCTTGCGGGGATGGTGGGGCTAGAAAGCTGGAGGAAGGTGCTATGGGGCCAGTAGATGAGATGAAAGGACTGGGCTTGGGGTGTAGCAACGAGAGCCAGGAGCAGGAGATGAGGGATCGATGGAGGTCAGAACAGGGACTAGGAGTCCACCATGCGATGCTCTTGAGGTTTGGAGAATCTCAAGCTAATGCAGGGCCCAGGCTTGGTTCCCCAAAGCTGACGGTGAAGCCCGTGGATAAAGCTGCTGTCCTGCAGCCCAGCTCTGCCTTGCCCCAGGTTCTGGCCTGCCATTGACGATGGGCTGCGTCGGGCCGCCTACGAGCGGGGTGTCAAGGTGCGCCTGCTCATCAGCTGCTGGGGACACTCTGAACCATCCATGCGGTCCTTCCTGCTCTCCCTGGCTGCCCTGCGTGACAACCATACCCACTCCGACATCCAGGTGGTAAGCACCCACCCCAGATCACCTCAGGCCGTGTGCAGGGCAGTGCTAGGGACACAGCTCTCATGGAGCTTATGTGACACCGGACATGGAAGACACAGAGCAAACATGCCATCAGGGAGAAACCAGGGGTCATGGCTGGGATGGGGAAACACAGAGGAAGCACCTGCCCCAGGCTCAGGGGTCAAGAAAGACTTTTTGGAAAAGTAGACATCAAGCTGGATGTGGAGGTGCATGCCTGTAATCCCAGCTACCTGGGAGGCTGATCCTTGGAGGAGGATCCCAAGTTCATGGCCAGCCTGGGCAATTTAGAAGAAACCCTCTCTCAAAAAATTAAAAGAACTGGAGATGGAGCTCAATGGTAGAGCACGTCTGGGTTCAATCCCCAGGACTAAAAAATAAAAATAAGAAAATGAAGAAGAAAAGAAAGGAAGGAAGGGAAAAAGAAAAGAATATCAGAGATGAGATTTCAGGGATGAACAGGAGTCACTCCCACGGGGACAGAGTTGCAGTTGAGATGAGGTCCTCCCTTTAGCCAGCATTTACTGGGGACCCACTACACAGGGCCTTAGCCCTAGGGATTCCCCAGGCCTGGTTGCACACCCGCCTTCTGATCTCGGAGCTTTTCTGACTCTACATCTCACACTCTGTGCCATCCCCCCTAACTCTGCCCCATTCTCTGCAGAAACTCTTTGTGGTCCCTGCGGATGAAGCCCAGGCCCGAATCCCATACGCTCGTGTCAGCCACAACAAGTACATGGTGACTGAACGTGCCACCTACATTGGTAAGTGTCCCGAGTACCTCTAGGGTTACTGAAGAAGGGAAGGTCCAGGTACCAGGGCCTGGCCACCACAGGGCCCTTACTCTCTGTCCCACCCTCCCTAGGAACCTCCAACTGGTCTGGCAGCTACTTCACGGAGACGGCGGGCACCTCGCTGCTGGTGACGCAGAATGGGCGTGGTGGCCTGCGCAGCCAGCTGGAGGCTGTTTTCCTGAGGGACTGGGACTCCCCTTATAGCCATGACCTGGACACCGCAGCAGATAGTGTGGGCAATGCCTGCCGCCTGCTGTGAGGCCTGATCCAGTGGACAGGCTGAGGCCTGCAAGGCCCCCATGGCCCCAGATACTCTGGGTCCTGGTCCCTGTCCCCATGCCCCTGCTTCTGTCTGCCCAATCGTGGCTCCACAGGCTCTCCCCTGCGCTCCCGCCTCTACCTCCACCCCCAATGGCCTGATGCTATGGCCCCGGGACCTAGCAGAGCTGGGGGAGGGATCAGCCCCCAAAGAAGTGGGGGTGCATGCTGGGCCTGGATCCCTGGCCCACCCCCCTTTCCAGGGCAAAGAGGGCCCAAGATTATAATAAGAAGTAAATAATTGTCTGTATAGCCCGTGCCTGATTGAGTGGTGGGAGATGGGGTATAGGATAGGGGACAGCTGGCATGGGCCTCTGCTAGGGACATCTTATGTGCTAAGCCCTTGGTTTACCACGTGTATGGGCTGGTATGTGCTAAGCCCTCAGCGTGTGACCAGTGTGGCCTGGCATGTGCCAAGCCCTTGGCTTGCATCACACATGGGCTGGCATGTGCTGAGCATGCAGTGTGACCATGTGGGCTGGCACGGACCAAGCACCTGTGTAGCCAGCATGGAGTAGCATGTGCTACACACTCAGCATGCTCCCAGGTGATCAGCCTGGTCTGAACCATCACCTATCCCAAGGGTGGACCAGCATGCTGGACACTGGAGCGTGGGCCAAACCTGAACCTGCACCTGCCAGGTGTATTCTACACTTGGCATGTGCCAAGCGCAGGTGAGTGCATGCCCAGCCCAGAACATAAGGAGGGATGGGGCACCTGGGAGCCTCGGCATTTGGCAAGCTCAGACGAGCATGTGCTAAACACAGGGTGTTCTGCGGGGAGGTTCCACGGAGCCAAGCACTGGCCATATTTAGGGAACAGGTTAGTGTCCAAACCTCCTTCTCCCAGTGCCATAGCCTCCTGTGTGAGCCACCTGGGTAAAGCATCGCAGAACCAGGTCCTGGGTGCCCGCCTAGGACCCCACCCTAGGCTGGAGCAGGCCTCAGGCAGTGAGGACAGGCGGGAGGCAGGACTGCTGAACGTTTCTTTATTGAACTAGACGGAGGCAGCAGGGCCAAGGGCGAGCTCAGGGCCAGTGGGGTGCAGCCCTCTTCCTGCAGTCCCTGGCCAAGGGGGCCATGAGCTAGGCCCTGAGGGCCACCTTTGGGTGGTGGTGCAGGCATGTGCTATGGGTGGGGGGTATGGGGAATTTCTGGATAATCATCTTTTCTGTAAGAATAATCTGTGGATTCAGGGGTGGCACTGTGGAGCAGTTCAGATGGAGAGAGATGCCAGCCCAGCTAGCACAGCCCCCAGCAGTAGGCGGGGGGGCCTTGGCATCAGTGGTGCCCGCCAACATGCTGCAGAAAGCTGGTGGCCCGGGGTGGACCATGTGGGTGGGGGTGGCGGGGTGGGAGTCCCTGAGCCCGTGGCCCCCTGACTCCCTCCAAGGTCCAGTCGGGCTCACTCAGCCACTCTCCAGGACAGCTACTGGGGTCGAAGAGCTCAGGGCCTGATCTCTGTGGGGACAAGAGAGGGACATCAGCAAGAAGTGTTGGTGTCTGCCAGCCCTTGGTCCCATCTTCCTGAGAGGGGCAAGCACGCACTAAGGACCTGTCCAGTCTGGCTCTTGGCTTCTCATAGGAGGTGACAGGGTCACAGCCTGAAGGCAGGGTAGTATGATGGAGCCTTATCCTGTCCTGAGGGTATTCCTGTGTGCTGAGCCTCACCTGGAAGGGTGGCTTCATGTTGGCTGGTCCTTATATCCTGAACATGGGTTAGTGGGTGCCAAGTCTTGTCACACCCTGAGGGTGCAGACGTGTGGGAGCCCAGGCCTCGTGATCTGTGCCCCAGCCTGGAGCCAGCTCTAGGGGAGGCCCTGACCCAGACCCACTGCCCACCGCCCATCTGTCTGGCTTACCTCAGCGTCCATGGTCATGTCCTTGATGTTGGGCCCGTCTCCCTCCCGCTGTGGGATGGCGGGAGGCTCCGCAGAGGCCCCCTGGCACTCTCCTTCCTCCCAGCCACTTCCCCGGCAGGGCCCATCGTCCTCGGGCGAGGCCTGGCTCAGTCGGATGAGGTTGCTGAAGTTGGAGTCAGACTTGGAGCCCGCGGGCTGCTTGCGGGTCTTGTGGCGGCCTGCTAGGCGACTGCCATAAAAGGCCAGGATGGGCTCTGGGCCAGAGTCAGGGACCCGGCGGCCAGTGGTGGCTGCCTTGAGTGGGGCCAGCATGTCGGAGACCACGTCAGCCCGGGTCTCGCCCCACAGCCCGCGCCCAGCCTCCTGCAGGCTCAGGTCGTCCAGCTGGTCAATGGCTCTCTGCACAGCTGGAGCCTTCTCCTCCCGGAAGAAGGGCCCAGTGCCCACCACGCCGCCCATGCCCACGGCCTCCTCCTCCTCCGCCAGACGGTAGTAAGGGGGCCCATCTTCTGTGTTGGCTACAACAGGTGGGGGTGGCTTGCCCTCCACCTGCAGCGAGAGGCGGCAGCCACGCAGGGACAGCTGGTAGTACCGCGTGGCCTCATGTGCACTGCGCAGCTGCTGCATGGACACGAACGGGTGGCGCAGGGCTGCACTGGGGCTGATGCGCTCATGCGACTCCCACGTCAGCATGCGCTTGATCAGTTCCACCATGCTCTTGAGGTCCGCGTGCTCGGCCAGCGCCTCCCGGTCTGGGAAGGTCAGCCGGCTAGCGGCCCCACCGCCGTTCACTGTCTCAATCTGGTCCAAGGACTTGAGCATGTACTTGCGACGCTCCAGTGGGCGCACCTGATGGGGTATGGGGGACATGGGGTTGACTTGCATCCAGGCCTGGAACCCCAGACACGCCCCTGCCCTATATTTGACCCCAGACTTCCAGTTCTGCCCATGATCTGATTTGGAGCTCTCTTGCTGCTAAGATGGACACACCTGATCCATCCCACCAGATGCCTTCTTGTCTAATCCAGACCTCTCCTGCTGCTGCCAGAAGGACACCTGACTGTATGCTCTTTGGACCTGCTGTCATCTACCCAGAGCCCTCTGTGACCCAAGCTCCACACCTCACCCCAGGCCTCCAGCCCTCTCCAGAGCCATAGGTTCAGCCCGTTCCAGCAGCTGCCCTAGACCTCTAGTCCTCCCTGGAATCAAATGCAGGTTCCTCTTACTACTGCCTCCACACCTGATCCCAGCCCTACAGACCTCTTAGGTCAAATCCAGGCCCTTCTTACACCCTAGTTTGACACCCAGCTATGGAGCTATCAGAGGAACTACCATAAATTTTCAGTCCGACCTTTGATCTCACTCAGATCTTTCTTGCTACAAAAGCTCCCACAGCTGGCCCCAAACTTCTGGTCCCCTCTGCCATCTAACCCAGATTCTCTTGCTACACAGGTTTGATGACTACTATCATAGAGGTAGCAGATGGACTGCCCTGAAATTCTAGTCCCACCTGGGGTCTCACTCACATCCCTCTTTCTGTTGGAACTCTCACACCAAACCCCATACCTCATATTTTCAATTTGGCTTAACCCAAATCCCTCACGCTACACAAGTTGCTGAGCCCAGAGCCCAATTTCCAGTCCCACCTTTGGTCTCACCCAGATCTTTCTCGCTGTGACAAGCCCCACAGCTGATCCCCCAAGCTTCTAGTCCTCCCTGACATCTAACCTAGATTGTTCTTGATATAGCAGCCTCCCCACTGATTGGTCCTCACCCGACCTGCCCCTCTACCTTGGTCTCAGCCAGGTAGTCAGCTGAGGACTTGAGCTGCCAGGGGTTGGTGGCATCAGGGTGGGGGTTACGCTTGAAGAAGTGATGAGCCTTGCGGGAGGCGTGCAGCAGGTGTGGCTTGGGCAGGCCCTGGGTCTCACAGATGTAGCGCACCTGGTCATACTCGTTGTTGCCAGGGTAGAGGGGCCAGCCCAGGTGCAGTTCAGCCATGACACAGCCCAGCGACCACACATCCACCTTCTCACAGAAGGGCAGCCCCAGCAGAATCTCCGGGGCCCGGTAGAAACGAGACTGGATGTAGGGCTCCTTCACATAGCGCACCTCACTGAAAATACTAGCTGAGCCGAAGTCAATCACCTGTTGAGACGAGGGGCAGGGGCAGCGGGGGAGGGGCAGAATCCATTTGCATCTGGCATTGGACTCTGTCCTGGTGAGACTTCCTTTCTTGTGTACGTCCCTATCTCTGTGTCTTCCAGTCTTTGTCTCTGGTTTGTGTCTGGCTCTGTGCCTGACTCTGCACTAGAACTTGTGCCTAGGGCTAGGGATGCAGCTCAGTGGTGCAGCGCTTGCCTAGTCTGTGCGAGGCCCTAGGCTCCATCTCCAGCACCAAAAGGAAACAAAACAAAAGCCTGTGAGCGTTAGGACCTTTCCCTTCCCCTTCCCCACACCTTGTTTGGCTCTACCTTCTAAACAGACCCAGAAGCTGCTTACTCTGCTTTCTATCCACAGCCCCCACCCTGGTCCCCTCCCTGATCGTCCCCATTTAGACTAACAGCCAGGCCTCCTCACCGGTCTCCCTGCACCACCCGTCCACCCTCCATTCTGTCCCTTGAATCCAGAGGAATCTTGAGGCCACCTGAGTCAGATCGCCTACCTCCCCTGCCTACATGCATGTCCCATCCCTTGATAAAAGCCAAAATCGTCATCATGCTCCCCAGAGTTCCAGCATCTGCTCCTGCCACTTCTCTGCCCACACCTCCAGCCCACTCACCCTCCTTCCGCCACATGGGCCTCCTCGCTGTTCCTTAAAGCAGACGCGTCCAGAGCTCAGGGCCTTTGCACAGATTCCCTCTGCCTGGAGTGCTCTTCCCCACACGTCCACAAGGCTCCCTCATCTCCTTTACGTCTTTACTCAAATGTCACCTTCTCTATGAGGCCTCCCTGGCCATTCTGTCCCCATCCTAGCTCTCTTTTTGCTCTTACTGTCAACACCATTTCACATTATTTTACTCTTTCATCAATTTCATCGTTTTTCTCCCCAACTAAGGATGCTAGTACCATAGGGTCAAGGATTTTGTCTGTTTTGTTCAATGGAGCATTTCCAGAGACCTAGAACAGTGCCTGGTACTTAGTAGGGGCCTGGGCACAGTGAATGAATGGCTTCAAATCCTTGCCACTCTTCATCCCCGCCCGTCCTCCCCCATGGTGCTGGGAGTGGAACCCAGAGTCCTTTTTGTTTTGGTTCTGGGGATTGAACTCAGGGGCACTCGACCACTGAGCCACACCCCCAGCCCTATTTTGTGTTTTATGTAGAGACAGGGTCTCACTGAGTTGCTTAAGCCCCTCGCCGTTGCTGAGGCTGGCTTTGAACTTGTTATCCTCCTCTCTCAGCCTCCCAAAGTGCTGAGATGCCACCACGCCCGGCTGAACCCAGGGTCTTATACTTGCTAGGCAGGTGCTCCACTGTTAAGCCCAGTACTCTTTTTTTCTTTGCAGCTGCTTCTTCGTGGCTCGTCTCTCGTCTGTGTCCCTCTCTGTCTTTGTCTCTATGTCACCCACTAGAAGGACACCACCCTGAAAGCCAGGTTGTCTTCTGTCTTCACCACCAGGCATGGTCGACACCCCACACAGGCCCTGGGTATATGGCGGGTGCTTGGGGATGACCTGGGACCTGCACTGTCTTTCATCATGCCTGTAGGTGGAGTCATCTGCCATTGTCATGCTGAATTTCTGGGACATTGTTGAGGACTGGACTTCCCTCTGACTTTCTTTACTTTTCATTCAGCTATGCCTGACCTTTCATTCTCAGAAGGCAGTGTCGTGAAATGGTTATTAATCTGAACTCAGAGCGCTGACCCCTGGGACCTGGTTCCCTGAGAAGTGAGTGCCTCCAACACTAGAATGGCAGCCCCACAAGGACAAGGCAGGGCCTGAGGAACTGAGGATGGGGGAGAACTCAGGGCCTGGAGGAGGAGCAGGGGAGGTCTCAGGTCTGAGTTAGAGAGGTGGAAGGATGTGGAGCCAGCAGGGAGGGGAGGCAGCATGAAGAGGGTCGAGAAGACCTTGAGGCCAGGAGGTGAGATGAAAAAGGCCTCCAGGTCACAAGGGTGTCCCTGCTGGGCAGCTGCACTCACCTTGACCCTGAAGGGGCAGCGAGTCTGATCCACCAGCATGATGTTCTCGGGTTTGAGGTCGGCATGGATGATGGCCAGCTCCTTGAGCCGGGCCAGGGCTCTGAGCACCTGCAGGGTGACCGTCCGGATGTGACGGGCAGGGAGGGGTGCAAAGTTGTTCTCCTTCTGGAACTCGAAGAGGTTTTGCTCCAGCAGCTCGAAGACCAGGTAGAACTTGAGGGCATCGTGGAAGAATTCGAGGAAGCGGATGATGTGGGCCTCGTCGGGGTCCAAGCCCCGCATGCAGCGCAGCAGCTTCAGCTCATTCTTGATGATGCGGCTGCGGTAGGCATCGTTCTTGAGGATCTTGATGGCCACCATCTCGCCCGTGCTTCGTCGCCAGCCTTTGGCCACTTCCCCAAAGGTGCCCTTGCCCAGCACCTCAATGATGTCGTAACAGTCAGTCTCCGACTGGATGGTGGCCATGGTGCCCCTGCTGCCAGAAGCTGCCCTGCCCCGACCCCGGGGCACACACAGGCCCTGCCTCCGAGGTCTCCCGCCCCTCCGACGGCCCCGTGGCCCCCCCAGTGGGGGAAAGAGAACCGCACTCGTGCCTCCTCCTACAAGGTCGGTCCCCACCTCCCTGGCACCCCTCGGCCCCTTTGGCCACACGACAAGTCTACCAGGGGCCTCACCCCTCCCCCAAAGCCCTCCTGGCTTGGGATGAGGGGCCCCAGGCCCCCCAAATGGGTTCCAGCGTTGCTGAGTGCCTCTGGTTCTATTGTTGGAGACCTGAGCCCTCGGCTGGGGTGGGGGGTGGGGTGCCAGGCTGGGCCCCCTCCCCCACCCGGTGGCGGAACCCTGGAGAGGCTGGCTGAGGAAGGGTTGACCAAGAGGGACTCTTGATCATGGACCTTGGGCCTGCAGGAATGGGGGTGTACCCACAGACAAGTGAGGAGGGGCAGACTTTTCAAGTTAGAGAAATGTGTATACATGTGCAGGTGTGTGTGTGCCTCGCCAGAAAGCACCTGCCCCTACCTGTGGCTGGGAGTTGGGGCTGGGGCCCAGCGATGTTGTAAAAGGTCCTAACCACAGGCAGAGTTTGGGTTTTTTGTTTTTGTTTGTTTGTTGGTTGGTGCCGAGGATTGAACTTAGGGGTACTTGACCACTGAGCCACATCCCCAGCCCTATTTTGTATTTAACTGAGTTGCTTAGCGCCTCACCGTTGCTGAGGCTGGCTTTCAACTCACAATTCTCCTGTCTCAGCCTCCCAGAGTGCTGGGATTATAAGCATGCACCACTGTGTCCAGCTGAGTTTGGGTTTTGTTCTGAGGGCACTGGGGAGCCACAAAAGGGCTTTGAGCAAGGGAGGGTAGGATCAGATCTGAGTGTCAGGAACAAAGTGGAGGGGACAAGAGTGGAGGCCCCAAACCCAGAAAGGAGGCCTAGGGAGGGCCCAGTTGGAAAAGGTTGGGGAAGGGTCCAGGAGGACAGGCCACATGTATTGGGGGAAAAGGAGGAATCTGTGCAGGACAAGGCCCGAGGCAGTCTCTGAGAAGGAAATGTGAAGAAGGAGGAGTTTGGGGGAGAAGATGCCAGGGCCCGATTAAAGAGTAAACATTAAGACGTTTAAACATGTAATAGAGTAGGAACTGTGTGGAAGAGAGAATCAAGGCACAAAGAAGTGGGATTTTTTGTTTGTATTTTGGTACCAAGGATTGAACCCAGGGACGCTTAACCACGGAGCCACATCCCCAGCCCTTTTTAGTTTTGTTTTGAGACAGGACCTCACTAAATTGCTGAGGCTGGCTTCAAGGCCTCAGTCTCCTGAGTCGCTGGGATTACAGGCGTACGCCACTGTGCCTGGCCCAAAGAAGCTTTTAAAATACCTTAAGATGTCCCTCAGCTCGGTGCCAGAGACAGGCTTTGACCCTAAGGTCAGCCAAGCTCTGAACCACCACCGTCACAGCCTCTGAGTGTCCAAGGAGGAGCCGAGGCCATTGACTCCCCATGTAGATGCAGGAGAGAGTCTGGGAGTTGCTGGCGCAGAAGTCAGGCCTGAGCCGGGCACGGTGGCTCACACTTGTAATCCCAGCACTTAGGGAGGCTGAGACAGGAGGATCGCCAGCTCAAAGCCAGCCTCAGCAATGGCGAGGCGCTAAGCAACTCAGTGAGACCCTGTCTCTACATAAAACACAAAATAGGGCTGGGGATGTGGCTCAGGGGTCGAGTGCCCATGAGTTCAATTCCTGGTACCAAAAAAAAAAAAAAAAAAAAAAAAGAAGTGAGGCCTGGAAGTCACTGGGGAAGGGGATGCAGCCCAGAGAGGGAGTGGAGGTGGACCAGGACCTAGAAAGAACCCTGAGGGCCCAGGGCCAGGAGGAGGAGGAGGAGTGAGGAAGGGAGACAAGAGCCAGTGTCAGAACACAGAAGTTTCCCTGGGAAGTCAAGAAAAACTGCAGGCAAAGCCACAGAGAAGCCCCTGTGTGTGCTGAGGGGCAAATAAAGTGCAAGTCAAACCCAGCATGCGGGGGGCTGCAGAGGTGTGCGCCATGAGTGGAGATGACCTCTGCGGTGTGTACTGGGGAGGAAGGAAGTGTGGGGACGCCGGCTGGATAGAAGACGGTGCTTCAGTGAGTGGGGTCTGCATCCCTCCTCCTGTGGAAAGGCTGAAGTGGCCCTTGGTCCAAGCAAGGTAGTGTCCTTTTATATCACAGCAGAAACATGAGGTAATATGGAGGCCCCAGTGGGGGCTTAGATCCTGAGGGGGGATTGGGCAGGGGGATGGGTGGCCCATGATCCCCAGGCCCAGCCCTGGTAGGTGCTGAGGATCCTGGGACCCAGTCCTAAGAGGCAGCCAGGTGTTTGGTGTGGAGGTTCTGAACCCATAGTTCTGAAGAGGAGACCAGGACAGGCCTTCCTGGGTGGGGCCAGGTGGGTGGGGTGGTGGAACCAGCCTGACAGGAAAGAAGGCAGGTGTACGGAGGTGTGCAGTGCACAGGGAGCAACAGTCGTCCTGCAGGAGTGGATCCCCCAGGACAGCAGCTTCCCTGGCAGAGGTCTACTGCTGTGCTCTGCTGGGGAACTCCCCAGAGTCCTCCTCAAAGGCCTCTGGGAATTCTGAAGGGCTAGAGCAGGCCCCCTCCCACCAGGGCTACCTGCGTCTTCTAAGACCAGGCCTGGCCTGTTTCTCCCTCACACCAGAGGATGCCCTTGGGGTGGGTTCAAGTCCCTGCCCCCAGGACCTCCTTTCTTTTCGTGTCCCACCACCCTCCCTCCTACCACCCACACACACAGGAAACCGGACACAGGGCTACCTCTGGATTATTTTATTCACATGGTTTGGAATGATACAGGCACTCCTGCCGATGAGAGGACAGGCCTCCACCCTGTCCTGGTCAGTCGCCCACCTCCTGGCTCTCTGAGGGTTAGTGCTAGTTATCTCACACACGAAATGAGGGGAGGGGATATCTCCATCTGCCCAGGATTTCAGACGGCAGCAGCCTGGGCCCCCTCCATCCTGGTGGGGCCTGGAGCCCCTGTCTCAGAAAACCCCACACTGGGCAGCCGAACCCTGAACCCACCCTCTTCCTGCTCCCCACTTCCACTCCGCGCCTTAGGGCTTAGAGACACCCTGGGGAAGCGGAACTTTGGTGACTTCTCCCCAACAGGGGACTTAGAGGCTGTATCACCCTCCTGTCCCTTAGAGGCCTTGGAAGGGGCCGCTAGGCCCACACGGGGCAAGCGGACCCTGACCCGACCCCGGCGTCCCGAGGCCCCTTCCCCACTGCCCTCCTCTTCCTCCTCCTCGGGGCTGGGGGAACCTTCTCCAGGGACAGACTCATTTTGGCTGAAGCCCACTCGGGGTAGCCTGAGCTTCGGGCTCTTGGCCTTCTCGCCCTCCTCCACCCCATCTTTGGCCCGCACCAGGCCAAACCGGGGCAGCCGCACCTTGAGTTTCTGTGCAGCGTCTCCGTCACCCCCTGCCACCTGGTACTCAGCGTGGCTGCCCACGGCAGGCGGCGAGAGCTCCACATCTGGCAGTGAGAGGCGGAAGGTATGCTCGGCCCCCAGGGGCTGGCCCTCCGTCCCCTCTCCCCTGGCTCCTGCCCCCAATGTGGGCAGCTTCAGCCTCGGCCCCCCTTCACCTGTGGCCACCTCAGCCACCTGGGCCTCCCGGCTCAGCCCCACATCCAGCTCGAGCTGGGGCATGGTCACAGTGGGCATCTTGAAGATGCCTTCGCCCACTAACAGTTCACCACCCGCCACCTGGCTTCCAGGCAAAGACAGGCTCACCTGAGGCACCTGGACTTTGAAGCCTGCTGTGCCCTCTGCTGGAGGGGGCATGCTCTTGGCCTGCTGCCCTGGGGTGCCTGCCTCCCCAAAGCTGGTTAGTTCTACCTGGGGCAGGGAGATGCCCAGTGGAGGCATCCTCAGGACTCCCTCATGACCCTCTTTGGCCACCTGCAGGCCTGATGGCCTCACTCCACTGATGGCCACTGCCCCCTCTGCCCCCACTTCCTCTTGGGTCCCCAAGGTGACCAACTCCACTTCAGGGATCTTAAGCTGCCCAGCTCCAGACTCTGGCTTTTCCCCAGGGCTGATGCGTCCACCCTGGACTTCTGCTTCCTTCCCTCGGGCCAGCCCAAATGAGGGCATCTTTAGCTTGGGCATCTTGACCTTCCCATCCCAGCCCCAGCCCTTGCCCTCCAACTCAGCTATCCCAGGCACTAGTTCTCCGGGTTCAGCATCCCGGCCTTTGACTCCAAACTTGGGCAGAGCAAACCTGGGCCCCTTGAGCTTGACATCAGCTCCTGCCACCTCCACCTTGCCCGAGGGCAGGTGGGCATCCAGGCTGAGCTGTGGAATAGACAGATCAAGGGCAGGCAGCAGGCCTCCCTCTCCTGCCTCTTTGGCCTCAGCTTCAGTCCCCATCCGAGCCTTGGGGAGTGAGATAGCAAACTTAGACACCTTCAGCTTGGTGGCTCGTCCAGCCCCCTCAGCCTCTGCCTTGGCCACCTTTGGTCCTGAGAGTCCAAACTTGGGCAGGGAAAACTTGGAGGAGGGTTTGGCCTTCATCTCCATCATCTCCAGCCGCCCTTCCTCAACTTCCACTGTGGGCAGCTGAGGAGTAACAATCTCAACAGAGGGCACTCGGAAGCCCACTTCCCCAACACCTGCCGCCACCTGGGGACCCTCTGGCTGCTCTACCTTGCCCACTTTGGCCACTTGAACCTGTCCCTCCAGGCCGAGGGCCCCTGGTAGGTCTAGTTCCACAGAGGGCAGAGTGAGAGAGGGGACACCCACACGAGCCTCACCACCCACCTCCGGCTGCAGACAGGGAAGTGTCACTAGCTTTCCTGAGCCCTCTGCACCTGCCTCACCTGGTTTGCCTTGGGACGGAGACCCCACCCTCCCCAACTTGGGCATGGTCATCTTGGGCATCTTGAAGCCAAACTCCATCCCTTCCATCTGCTCTGCCTCAGCAGCTTTTAGCTTCACCTCTGGTGCTTTGGGAGCTGCCAGCTGCACATCTGGTACCTTTGGCACCTGCATCTCTGGCAGCCGAATCTCTGACACTTTGGGCAGCTGCACCTCTGGGAGCTGCACATCAGGCACAGCCATCTCGGGCACTTTGGGAAGTTTTATCTCTGACACTTTGGGCAGCTGCACCTCTGGAAGTCGAACCTCGGGCACAGCCATCTCAGGGACCTTGGGGAGTTTCATCTCTGACACTTTGGGTAGCTGCACCTGCGGAAGTTGAACCTCGGGCACAGCCATCTCAGGCATCTTTGGGAGCTTCATCTCAGACACTTTAGGCAGTTGCACCTCCGGAAGTCGAACCTCAGGCACAGCCATCTCAGGCACTTTTGGGAGTTTTATCTCTGACACTTTTGGGAGCTGCACTTCTGGCAGGTGCACATCAGGCACAGCCATCTCGGGCACCTTCGGGAGTTTCATCTCAGGGAGCTTCATCTCGGGCACCTTTGGGAGTTTCATCTCTGGGACCTTTGGGAGCTGCACTTCTGGGAGGTGCACTTCAGGCACAGCCATCTCGGGCACTTTTGGGAGCTTCATTTCAGGGAGTTTCATCTCAGGAACCTTTGGGAGCTGCACTTCTGGAAGGTGCACCTCAGGCACTGCCATCTCAGGCACCTTCGGAAACTTCATCTCAGGGACTTTCATCTCTGGAACTTTGGGCAGCTGCACCTCTGGGAGTCGAACCTCAGGCACAGCCATCTCGGGCACCTTTGGGAGTTTCATCTCTGACACTTTGGGGAGCTGCACCTCTGGGAGTCGCACGTCTGGGAGGGCTGCCTCAGGCACTTTGGGGAGCTTGATCTCAGGGGTCTTAGGAAGCTTCACTTCAGGCCCTTTGGGCACCTTGACCTCAGGCCCCGCGACTCCAATGCCAAAGGAGGGCATTTTGATGGTGGGCAGCTTCAACTTGCTCTCAGCAACAGCTTCAGGGGCTGAGGGCCGGGGCTCCAGGAGAGAAAGCCCAAAGGTGGGCATTCGAAGTCTGGGACCCTTCACCCTGGCCTCTGGACTGCCCTTGGTCACTTTGGCCTCAGCGACTTCTTTCCCTCGGGTCCCAAAGCGGGGGAAACTGAGGCGGGGCATCTTCAGGGCCACCTCAGGCACCTCTCCCCGGGCCTCTACCTCTTTTCCTGGCAAGGCCAGGTCCACCCCCACAGTAGGTGCTGCTACATCCAGGGTGGGCACTGTCACTGCCACAGCCCCTTCCCGGGTCTCCAGGCAAGGAAGTGTGGGGAGAGTGGGTAGTGATGGCAAGGTGGGCAGCTCCACTTGGGGGACCTGGATCCCTACAGCGGGAGGCTCCACAGCAGGTGCAGCAGGGGCCCCCAGCCCAAGGGTTGGCAGGTGGAGGGCTAAGCCACTGGGTGGCTCTACTGAGGGGGCCACCTTGGGAGCTGAAACCTGAGGGACACCCACCTCAGCACCTGGCAGCCGGGGCCCAACCAGCTCCACCTGAGGGGCTATGAAACGGGCTCCTGCTGCTACCTCTGCCTCTGCCTTGGCCTTCCTGGGGGGAGGAGCAGCAGCAGCCAGCCGGGCTACCTGGGCCTCTTCGGCCACTTCTCTTACACGCAGCCGAGGCAGCTGGAGGCGGCGGCGGGCAGGGGCAGCTGGGACAGGACCTTTGACAGCCTCAGCTTTGAGGCCCCGACGCAGACGGGAGAACTTGGGAAAGGAGAACTCGACGTCAACGGGGGCCAGGTCTGCAGGGGCCCCCAGGGCCCCAGGCACCACCACCATCTTCTTCTTCTTCACAGGGGACAGACTCTGGATGTTCTGGGGAGAGAGGAGAGAGGCAGGAGGCGGTGGGACAGTGGGAGGTCGGAGCAGACAGGAAGAGCCCCATCGGTATTGCACCAGGATGGAGACATTTTGGGTAGAGTATCTTGTCCCCCAAAACCATCCCCACTTCCTGCCTGTCATTTCACCCCCAGAAAGCAAAGACTTTCCTTTAGAATCAACAGGAATGTGGGAACTGGGACCCAAGGCATCTAGGTCCTCATCCAGGAATTTCCCCAGCACCCTTATGGTACAGATGGGGATTGAGCAGCACTCAAACTGGAACCTGGCCTTCCTGGTTCCAAATACCCACTAGTTGGCCTGGAACCGATGATGGGAATACTCCTTCAGGATGATTGAGGGCCAAGGTCTGGGGTAGGTGGAGCCCCCTCCCAGGGGGGAGTTTAGGGACAAAAAACGAGGGTGGGATTAGCATTAGGTTAGTGACAAGACATGAGGCAAGAATGCCCACGGTGGCGGGGAATGGGGCTCACGGCGCAGAGACAGGATCGCTGGGGCTGTCCAGGACCGGGGCCGGGCTAAGCACGCGTACCAGCTTGGCCACCTTGGCCCGCGGCCCCTTGATCTCGTAGCCAGCCACGGTCCCGGGCCGCAGCGCCAGGTCTCCGGTAGGCACAGTGCGCTTCAGGCAGAAGGAGACCTTGTAAGGTTCGGCGCATTGCAGCAGGCGTAGTGCGTCCTCGTACTTGAAGTTCTCAAAGAACACGCGGGCGCTCAGGAGCTGGTCCCCTGCAGGCGAGGTGGAGGTGGGCAAGGCATGGGCATCTCCTGGCTTCGCCCGGGTTTGGTTCCTCCCACTTCCTTGGAGCTAGCGCAATGAAGCCCCGCCCCAGATGTTAGCCTGCCTATCCGGAGCGCAGGTTTGAGAGGTGTTCCACTCTGGGGCGCATACACTAATAACGAAGCCCCGCCCATGGTTTTAGCTCCGCCTCGCCCACAAATCCACAACTCTGAGATCGTGCGGGTCGCCTTTCCACTCCCTTACCCTATCCTCACAACTCAGATAATGACTTTGTTTCCTTTATGGAGAAAACTAAATCAGAAGGTGACTTCCGCAAGTTCCCACACCATCTATTTACCTCTCTGCTCTGCTGGAGCTTGACTCCTGTTTCTAGGGATAAACTGTTCTCACTCCTGGCTCAGGTTAGTTCCTCCACTGCTTTCCCAGTCTCTCCTCTTTTCCCACGTCAGCATGTGTTCCTTTTTTCTACATTATCCTATCAGCATACCAAATATGCTATTTTTCTCATAAGAAAGGATATCTGGACCTCACAGCCTGGAGCTCCTGCCCCATAGATCTGTTTACCTCGAGGGCAAAAAATGCATAGGCATTATTTACAATTCTCCAGTCACACTTTCCACCCGCTTCCTAGCGCCCCGCCTCGCCCCACATACATGAACTGCTCCTCTCAAGGTCCCAGGCAGTGTAGCCCCCGTGTAGTTCAATGGTTAAATCCCAGACTTCATCTTCTTGGACCACTCAGCATTTGACCTAATATGCACCACCATGTTACATGTTATCTAATTGCAGGCATGCACCACCATGCCCAGCCATCCTCCTGAACTCTTTTTTTTTTTTTTTGGAGTGGGGGCGGGTACTGGAGTTTGAACTCAGGGGCACTCAACCACTGAGCCACATCCCTAGCACTATTTTGTGTATGTAGAGACAGGGTCTCACTGAGTTGCTTAGCACCTCGCCTTTGCTGAGGCTGGCTTTGAACTCGCGATTCTCCTGTCTCAGCCTCCCTAAGTGCTGGGATTACAGGCTTGTGCCACCGTGCCTGGCTTTCCTGAACTCTTAAAGACACTGTTTTGGGGCTCAGGCCTTGAACCTCTTCTCTTCTCCATATACATGCTATACTCCCTGTTGGGGAATTCTTGGGAAGCTCATCCAGATTCAGGAGTTTAAGGATCATACATCTGCTGACAACTCCCAAGTTCATCTCTCCAGCCAAGCAATCCCTCCTCCACTCTGGATTCATAAGGCCCCTCTGTATCTGTAGGGGATTGGTTCCAGGTCCTCCCCTCCTAGACATCAAAAATCTATGCCCAGCACTTAGGGAGGCTGAGACAGGAGAATCTCAAGTTCAAAGCCAGCCTCAGCAACAGCAAGGAGCTAAGCAACTCAGTGAGACCCTGTATCTACATAAAACACAAAATAGGGCTGGGGATGTGGCTCAGTGGTGGAGTGCCCCTGAGTTCAATCCCCAGTACCAAAAAAAAAAAAAAAAAAAAAAATCTATGGATGCTCAAGTCCTTTATATAAAACAGCATAGTATTTTCACATAAGCTACATAATCCTCCCACATATCAGATCAGATATAATATCAATAAAATCAGATCTAGATTATTTCTTTTTTGGTACCTGGGATTGAACCTAGGGGTGCTTAACCACTGAGCCACATCCCCAGTCCCCCTTTTTTGAGGAGGGTACCAGGAATTGAACTCAGGGGCACTCGACCACTGAGCCACACCTCTAGCCCTATTTTGTATTTTATTTAGAGACAGGGTCTCACTGAGTTGCTTAAGGTCTTGCTAAATTGCTGAAGCAGGCTTTGAACTCATGATCCTCCTGCCTCAGTCTCCTGAGCCACTGACATTACAAGTGTGTGACATCATGCCCCAGCTAGATTGCTTATAATAGCTAATGCAATGTAAATGGTGTAAATAGTTGTTACACTGTGTTGTTTAGGGAAGAATAACAAGAAAATGTGTCTGGACATGTTCAGATGCAATTACACATGCAATTTTTTAAAAATATGTTCAATCTTTGGTTAAATCCTCAGATGCAAAACCCAAAAATATGGAGGGTGAACTCTATATCCAACTGCCACTCCACATCACCTGGGTGTCCAACAAACACCTCTCATCTAAGAGATTCTAACTGCACACCTGATCATTTCCAAACAAGCACCAGCCCCAGCATTCCCCACTTATAGGACTAGCCACTCCATCCTCAGGTTGAAAATCCCTGGATGCACCCTTGACTCCTCTCTGTCCATCATATTCCACATCCAGTCCTAAAGGTTTCTTTTTCAAGGTATATCCAGAATCCTTCTCTTCACCTCCAACAACACTATTTTAGTTCTGAGCATCACCATCTCTTACCAGAATAATCAAAAAGCCACCTTTTTGTCCCTGCTCCCAACCCTGCCCCCTTCGGTCTACTGTTAACGTAGCAGTTCGACACGATCAATTCCTGTTCCTCCTCTGCTCACAACACTCACAGAATAAAATTCAAAGTCTCAGCTGGGTGCAGTGGCACAAGCCTGTAATCCCAGCACTTAGGGAATCTGAGACAGGAGAATCGCTAGTTCGAAGCCAGCCTCAGCAACTTAGGCCCTAAGCAACTCAGCAAAACCTTGTCTCTAAATAAAATTTTAAAAGGGCTGGGGATGTGGCTCAATGGTTAAGCGCCCCTGGGTTCAATCCCTGGTTAAAAAAAAAAAAAAACAAAGTCTCTGAATAAATAAATAGTCAAAGTCTCACCATGGCCTATAAAGCCTTCCAAAAACTGCTCCCTACGCCCTTACCTCTCTGACATCTTGTCGTACCCTTCACTTATTGCACACACGGGCTTCCATGTTCTTCAACAAACTAGGCATGCTCCCACCTTGGGATGTTTGCATTGCTGCTCCCTCTGCCTGCAATGTTTTTTCCAGATGGCCACATAGCTTGTTTCCTTACTTCCTTACAGACTTTTCACCCTTCCTAGCCCACCTTGTATAAAAATGCAGTTTTCTTCCAGGCATCTGTGGCACATACTCCTTTCTAATTTACCAGAAATTTTACTTATTTTAACTCTTTCCCCACTAGATCGTAAGTTGTAAGTGCAGGGACTGTTGTCTATTTGTCCACTGCTATAGCCCAAGCACCTAAGTAATGCCTGAAATAGATGGCTTTTGATAAATAGATGCTGTATGAATAAATGTGAGCTTCACTCACATTTCCTAAAACATCTCTCGCTTACTGAACTCCTCTCTCCAACTTCTCCAGGTTATTAACTCCACCCTTTTTCTCCTGTCCCAACAACACAAACATTAACTAGCAATTACATAGTGCTTACCATGTGCTACTTAGCTGTGTGTTTTCAAATACTGACTCATTTAATCTACATAATAAGCCCATGAGGTCAGTACTAGTTATTCCCATTTTAAAGATGAGAAAACGGAGGCATAGAAAGATCACAAGCTAGTAAACGGGGGATCTGGGATTCAAACTCAGACAAGGAGCCTCTACAGTCAGCTCTGAACAACCACAATGCCCACAAAGCCCCGCCCATCACAGGCCCCGCCTTCTTGGTGCCACTCCCACAACTCCGAAGTCAGTTTCAGCCCCTGGGCCAAGGGCAGATTCCTAACTCCACCCCCGCAGGTCGGCCCCGCCCCCGCCCCGCCCCCGCCCACCTTCTTGCAGGCTGAGGCTCCTGGCGGCAGGTGAGTCCTCGCGCAACTCGCGGACGAAGATGCCCTCTTTACCGCCGCCGGCTACGTTGATGCCGCTGACCCCGGTCTGCGCCTCGGTCTCCACAATAATCTCCACCAACTCCGCTCGCCTCAGCTCCTGCGGACGGCGGCGAGGGGTCGCCATGGGACGCCAGGGCTAAACCACGCCCGGAGGTCGCCATCGCGCTTAAAAACGGCTCTTACGCGGGTTCTCGGGGCACATGCCCCTTGGCGCGGCCCAGGCTGGACGTCCGGGCCACTCATCCAGCACCTCTCTTAGCACGCGCGCGGGCGGCCAGCTCTCTAGGATCGGCACTACGGTTAAACAGCTCCGCGGGCGTGAGCGCCGCTGCGAGCCGCCCTGCTGCTGTCCCGAGGGGCGGGGTTGCGGTGGAAGCTGCTAGAGGGAACGTGGGGGACGGGGCCATTGGGGGAACTGGGAATTAGGAGTTTGGAGCGGGATCAGAGCACTGGTGAGGTGGGAGCAAATGGAGTGTGGAAGAGTGCCGGAGATGAGAAGACGGTGGCCGCAGTTTATAAGGGATTTCTTTGGAGAGGGGTCAGTGACACATATTGTAAGGGTGGGATTGAGCTAACAGCAGAATAAGGGGCGAGGTTGAGGATGGGATTCCTAGGAAAGAGTTGGACCCTAAAGCCATGCAGGAAAAGGGAATGAGGAGTGGGACCTGCCCCCTGGCCCTGCAGGCTTGAATGTGTGTGACTGTGCTCTTTTGTGGACTCTATAACCTCAAGACCTGCACAACGCCTACCAGAGAGGGAATCTAACAGAGTGTGGGGTGGGGGTCGGTGCGTGGGTAAATGAATGGTGGACCAACAGTCGCGGCATTCCTGGTATTTACTGTAAATGGTATACACTGGCCTTGGCCCAGCAGCACGCGATGTGATTGACAACGTTCCCAGAAGAGGAAGTGAGAGACCTGAGTTCTGTCTAGGAATCCAATCTGCCGTGTCTCTCTGGGGGAGCACCTTGCTCTCCCTGAACCTGTTTCTCTGCTGTAAAATTGGATAATATGTATTGAAAGAAGTCTGTGATTGTGAACTGTGACCTAAATGAGGGGAAAGGGCAGGGCATTAAGACCAGCAAGGACTGGAATTGAGCTTTGGGCTTGAAGAGGGGAAAGCAGTTCTGGGCCAGATGCCTCACTGCAGTGGCTCCCAGGGACTAGAGGACTGGGCAGGGCAATGTTAGAAAGAATAGGAATAGCACGACCATCCCCACACCCTTTGGCTATGAGGCCCTGGTCTATGCATTCTCTGTTCACCTCTCATTTCATTCTCCCCACAGCCTTGGCCAGTCACAGAGGAGGACCCTGAAGCCCAGAAAGGTAGAATGGCTTGCCTAATGTCACACAGCAAGTTAAGCAGCTGGGCCTTGACCTTGGGTCTGTGCTCCTAGAACCCATAGGCCATCCTGAAGGCAGTGACCCCATTGCCTGCCACCCCCAGCCTCAGCTTGGCTTCTGTAAAGCTGACCTGCCTTGTGCCTGGCATACAGTGGGGCACAGTCAATGTCACCATCCCATCTCCATAATAGCCAGAGTATGTACCATTGGAGGAGGCTTTCTCAGTGCCAGACTCTGCAGATGGCCCAAAGGTGAGTCCTCAAATCCCACAGATATGGAGACCATTACCCCATTTCACCAGTGGGGAATTTGAGGCTCAAAGGGATGAGGTCACCTGCCCAGGGCTGCACAGCTGACGTGGTGGGGAGTGGGATTTGAGCCCATAAGTCCAAATTCTTGTCTTTAACCCCTGTACTATACTGCCTCTTCTGATAAAGGTTTTCTGCTGGATTTCCTTAGCTTATTATCAACTCCTTTATGATCCAATGAATTAGCTGCTTTGCATCCATCTGTACCGGGCACTACACTAAGCACTTCACATCATTATTATTTACCCCTCAATTACATTTCCATTCACAGATGGGGAGACTGAGGTCTAGAGAAGCCAGGAAGTGTCTCCTTGCCGTCCTACTCTGTGGGCCCACACATTCCCTGCAAATGCCCCTTGCAGGGCCTGTGGGACTCACCTCAGCACTCCGGCTCCTGGCCTCCATGGCACTGCTCGGAGACACCTGAGCCCCAGGCTCCTGCTTCCTCTCCCCCTTCTGCTGCAGAACCAACTTCAGTTCTGCATGGAGCAGCTGCCTCTGAGCCTGGGGGACAGGATGAAGGGTTGAGGCCAGGAGGGGATGAGGGATGGAACCCCAGCTTATAGGGGGAGTGCAGGGTGGGCATCAGGAGAGAAGGGCCCCCCCCAACCCCAGCTGTCCCCTCACCGCTGCCTGGGCACAGGTATTCCCTCCTAACAGGAGCCCAGCCCGAGGTGCCACACAGCTGTCTGCAGGGCTCCCGGCCTTCCGCTGGGGTCTTGCTGCCTGCCAGGGAAAGATCAGGGCATGAGGCTCCAGGTAGGCAGAAAGGGGCAAGGAGGGGTATGTGGCACCAGCCAGTGCTCACCTGAGGGTCACCTTCAGCTCCTTGGGCCTCCTGGGTCCGGGGCTCTAAGAGGAATAACGTGAGCAGTATTATCAGCTAACACCAACTGCTGCTTCAGAGTGTGTGACCCTCCCCACTCTCCATCAATGTCCTGTCCCAATAATGCAGGTGGGGACACTGAGGTTCAGAAGACCTTTCCCCTTGACAGCTGGAAAACAAATAGTAAAGCCCAAGCTGACTCCTAGGCCTGTCCAACTGCAGAACCCCAGGGCCAACCACCTGGACCAAACACACTATAAAATGACAGCCACTCCCACATGCCTCCAGGGGCACAGCCCCATGTCTTCCTGTGGTTTTTAAAAAACTTTTTTAATGTTTATTTTTTAGTTGTAGGTGACAGAATATCTTTATTTTATTTTTATGTGGTGCTGAGGATCGAACCCAGTGCCTTATGCATGCTAGGCGAGCACGCTACCACTGCGCCATAATCCCAGCCCCTTCCTGTGCTTTTTTATAAAGTGGGGAGAAGAATCGTGCCCGCCATGCAGGGCTGCTCTGTGGCTCAAATGATTTAATAGGTATAGAGCAGCCTGCACAAGGCAGGTGCTTATCAGTGCTTGCTGTTATTAACAAGAACATCCTGTGGTCCTGACCTTGTGTCCCGTCCCCATAGACATCATTGCACCTGGACCTCAGGACAGCTTTGTGAGGTCAGTACTGTATTGAGCCCATTACAGAGGAGGCACCTGGGGTCGGGGGCAGGGAAGTCATTTTCCCAGTGCATATATGGCCCAGCATATATAAGCTGGGACTTGAACTTGTCTGACATTTCTAGCCTGTTATATGGCCAATAATAATAAAAACCAGTGGTTATTGAGTGGTTCTTATTTGCCAGTCCTTGGGCTGAGACCTTTACCTTCTACCTCACCTCTGAAAACCCTGCCCCTTCAGAGAGGCCAAGAGAACTTGCCCCAGGTCACACAGCATAGGGAGGAGGAAGCAGAACTGGGGGTCGCATGCAGCCTTCTGCCAGGCTGTCCTGGGGGAACAACCATGGAGATCATCTCCCCCACCCCCAACTCCTGGCTTGTCCTTACAGCCCCCACCTGGCATGCCAGCCCGCCAACCCGTGCTGCAGAGGGAAAGGTCAGACCTCCCGCGGCACATTCCGGCACACAATGGCCCATCTGCTGGGCCCAGCCACATTCCTCCCTGCCCACCCACCCACAGCTGCACAATGGCCCTTCATAGCCCACCACTGGCCAGGACAGAGGACACAGGGACCCCCCTCAACACTGCTGCAACCACTCCACTGGCGGGTTCCCCACAGTGTTGGAGGGTCCCTCTCTGGATCTCTCAGGGTCCTGCTTTCATTCCCAGCCTCCCCTCTGAGCCCCCACCCCTCCAAGCAGGGAAAGATTTCTCCCAGCCTGGCTGCCATATCTGGGGGTTTCCTCTGAGTTGGGCCCTGTATTAGCACCCATAGGCCTCAACATCACCCTGGATAGGGTAGCTGTTACAAGGGTGAAAACCGAGGCTCAGAGGGGCAAAGTAGAGGCAGAGCCAGGGCCTGTGCCCTGACCCTTGCTGAGTACCTAACTTGCGCTGGTAGTTCTGAGACCCGAGCCCCAAAACAGCTGGAGCAGGAGCTAGGTGGAGCAATAGCGGTGGAGGGGACAGTGAACGCATTTTCAGAGTGACTTCGTTGGTGCCAGACCTGACTTGATCCCAGGGGACCCCCATTTTACTGATGAGTAAGATAGTTAAGAGGCAGGACGTCACAACTGAACCCAGGAATGAGAGCTAACCAGGACCACAACACAACACAGTATCCTAAACTGGGGAGTGGGGGTGAGATGGGTCTTGCAGGCAGTAGCAGATGTCAGGGATGGTCTCCTGGGCTGGGAGCTCCCTGCTCTAGGCCATGGCAGTGAGAGTCATACCCAGAACCTGACACAGGAAGCCCAAGCGGGACAGGGACAAGAGAGTGCCCTCCTTCCTCATCCCTACCGGGACAGCTGCCCAGCCCAGGTTATATTTAGCTCAGAGTGCCCTTCCTGAGCGACATACCCAGCTCCTGGGGTGGGGTGGGGGCAGCTTCGGAAGGAAACCACTCCACCCCAAGCACTCTGTGTTCCCAGTGAAGCCCATCCTTGTAGGCAGGGGTAGAAGGTGGGGGAGACTCTGGGAGTCCCTGACTTGTGTCAGGGGAACATTTAATGGGATCCCCTGGTAAATCAAGGCCAGGCAGAGCCTTCTAGTTGCCAATAGCCCATTTTTCAAGCAGTGACTGAGACCTTGTCCTGGTTCTTGCTTGAGTTCCCAGAATTTGAGTTTCCCAGAGTTTCTGTTTCTTGAGCTTCAGTCCCCCTAACACATCCATGAGGCGGGTACAACTTAGATATCCATTTAGATGCTACTAAGGCCCTTCAGAGTGGCTGGGATTGAGGGATTGGCATCTGAGCCCTGCCCTTTGGCTGAGCTAGGTCTAATGAGGAATCTACTGAAGGCTTTGTCCTTTTAGCCCTGTTTCCTCAGTGGCTGCCATCAACCTCACTTGGGAATTCTGCCTGCTTAGAGTCTCAGCTTCCCCAACCACTGTGACCTGGTGTCCTCAGCAGTGGGAGCTGGGGGTGACCTGACTCATGCAGGCACTTGGACATTATCTGAGGCCACACAGTGGGGCCAAGGGGAAATGTAAGGCAGTGGCCTCTGGCTGCCTTGGTGAGTCCCCACTCTAGCACTTGCCAGGTCCTTCTCATTTGAAACTTCAGTTTCTAATTTGTAAAATGGAGCCAGTAAAAATGGCTTTGAAGATTTGTGAGACAAGAGCAGTTCCTTAAAATATCCCAATATAAAGGGTTCAATTAACAGAAACATCTCTGACAGCAGAGTGTATGAAGGAGGGCTCTGCATCTCCCAGGGTCTCATATCCAGCCTTTGCTCCCCAATAGCTCCCACCTTCCTCCCAACCAAAGGGGAACTCTGGATGAGAGACAAAATCCAGCCAGCTTGGGCACCATCCTCCCACCAATAAGATCACCACCACTGTGCTGGGCACAGTGGTACATGCCTGTAATCCCAGCAGCTCAGGAGGCTGATGCAGGAGGATTGCGAGTTCAAAGCCAGCCTCAGCAACTTAGTGAGGTACTAAGCAACTCAGTGAGACCTTGTCTTTAAAATACAAAAAAAAGGGCTTGGAATATGGCTCAGTAGTTAAGAGCCCGTGGGTTCGATCCCTGGTCCAAAAAAAAAAAATCACCACCACCTCCCCAGCATCCTATTCTAAGAACCAGAAAGCCTGCCCTAGCTCTTCACAGGCAGTAACTCATTAACTCATTAACTCTCATCCCCTGTGAGGCAGCCTCTGCCAGCCCATTTTAGAGATGAGCAAGTGGAGGCACAAAGGCTGCACAGCCAGAAAGAGGGGGCAGTTGGGATTCAGGATTATCTCCAAAGTCCTGCTTCCTGGGCCCCAGGCGCCCTCCCAGCCCTCCCAGGACCCTGGGTCTCATTCCCACAGGTTCTCAGCCTGGCCCAGGGAGGAGACTGGCCGGATGATCTCTTACCGCTGGGCCTCCAGACACAATCGAGAGCTCCCCAGGTCCGTCTGTTCAGTCCAGCCCTAGGCTGGGGGGGAAAAGGAGTGGGGAGGGGTAGGAGGGAAAGACCCCAGCCATTGGCTGCTGAGATATGATGTCACCAGAGGGTGGGTGGTGGGGAAACAAACATCCCCTTCTCCCAGCTACATCCATGTGCAAGGGGGTGGGGACCCGGAGGCACCGCCTGTCCCTTGCCTGAGCCCAGACTCCACCAGGAGCCCTACTTCTGAGATCTGCACGTGGCCACTCCAACTTGGAGACTCAGCACCCCACCCCCACTGTTTCCCGGCTCCCGGACCCACATATGGCCCTGATATTTCCTGGGGTCCCCAAGACAAACTCCTTCCTGCTCCTTTCCCTCACAATTTTGGTTCGAATCCCAGTTCGGCCACTCCTGCCTGGCTGTGTGACCTCCTCGGCAAGTCACAGCTTCTCTCTGGGCCTCAGTTTCTCCATATCTAAAATGAAGCTTGTAACAGAGAGAGTGCTACCTACACATATTTTGTTATTTATTGTTACATAAATTAAAGGGCCAGCTAGTCTTCTCAAGGGACTTGGGGACCCTTTCTAGTGGGACTAGGCATAGCAGAACCCTGCCTCTCTGTTTCATGAAGTTGCTATTTGGGGCACTCCTATGTGCTCAATACTATGGGGGGCACCTAAAGCTCTGCTTCCAGGGCAAAGAGGGTTCATTAGGCCCAATATGTAGCTACAGGAGGTGGTAGAACTGGGCTCCAGCCCCCAGTCTGCTGGACCTAAAAGACCCTGCTACCCTCTCCTAGCCCTCCACTTCACAAACAAGGAGACAGAGAAGGTCAGTGACTCACCCAAGGTAGCACAGCAGGTAATTGGCAGTGGTCCAGCTTTTAATGCAGACCTGCCCAACTCCCACACCAAGGCCACCAGGCCTCACCCCGATCCTCTGGCCCCTGGCCCGGCCCCCAGCCTGCCCTGACTCACCAGACCCCGGGGGGCGGCACAGGGAGCACAGGTACCCCCACATGCCCCTCACACCCACCGGCTGCTGCCTCGGATGCTTGTGGCTCTTTGAGCCTGGGCCTGGGGCTGGGGCTGGGCTGAGGCTGGGGGATTACCCCCAAAGCTCGAGTCAGCAGCTTCTGTCCCATTGTCCCGCCAGGCGCCAACACCAGGCCCTCGCACCCCATCCCCTCATGCCAGCCTGGGTGGCCCCACTGTGGACCTGTCCCCCACCCCACACATAGGGTTGGAGACTACTCTTGAGGGCATGGGGTGCAGGAACAGGATGGCTAGAGCCCAGAATACTGGGGGCCTCCCCTTTTCTCTCTGAAATGCCCCCTGCCCACTCCCGACCATCAGGGGAGGCAGGAATGTGCTGAGCTCTGGTAAATGCCTTCCCTGCCTGGCAGCCACCAAGGGTAGGGGTGTGGCCGGAACCCAGCCAGCACCCTCCTCCTGAGCTGGGCGGGGTGGAAGGGACCTGTGGTCAGGGCTGCCATCGGGCCTGAGACCCTTACTTTACTGCAGTCTCTTCCTCTTTTTCATCGACCGTCTCAAAGATTCATTTGTTCATTTCCTCATTCAACAAACATTCACAAGCCTTTCCCCAGTGGCAGGTCCTTTGGGGCCACCAACAGACCCATATCCACCCTGGGGGACAGACTCAGGAAAGAATTCCTGCAGGAGCTGACGTCAAAAGTCAAATAGGAGGTTGAAGCTGAGGGAGAGGGTGGAGAAGAGGGTTCCAGGCAGAGGGACCCACAGGGAACAAAACCAGAATGGTGAAGGTCGTGAATCCCAGGCAGAGTGGTCAGGGAGGGCTTCCTGGAGGAAGTGTCCTTTGGCCTGACCCCGCAGGATACATAGGAGTTAATACAGAGCTATGGGTGGTGAATGAATGAGAGGTAGAGGGAATGACCTGTGCACTGGCCCTTTGAGAACATGGTTAATTCAGAGTGTGGGGTGGCTACGCAGAGGTCTCGGGCTCGGCCAGGCAATGAGGAAGGACTGAGACTTTGTACTGAGGGCCCTCGGCAGCTATGGAAGGGATATGTAGAACTGAGTTTGTTGTTGTTGTTTTGTAGTACTGGGGATTGAACCACCAGGGCGCGGTGGTGCACACCTGTAATCCCAGTGGCTCAGGAGGCTGAGGCAGAAGGATCACAAGTTTGAGGCCAGACTTAGCAACTTAGCAAGATCCCAAGCAACTTAACGAGGCACTGTCTCAAAATAAAATATAAAATAGGCTGGAGATGTGGCTCAGTAGTTAAGCGCCCCTGGGTTCAATCCCTGGCACAAAAACAAACAAACAAAAATTCTTGAACCTCTAGGGGCACTTTACCACTGAGCTACATCCCCAGCCCTGTTTTTCATTTTGAAACAAGGTCTTGCTAAATTGCTCCTAATTTGTAATCCTCCTGCCTCAAACTCCCAAATTGCTGGGGTTACAGGCCTGCACCACCAATGCCCAGCTTAAGTGCTTGATGGTGGACATAGTCTGAGACACAGGCCAGGCTAGAGGGGGGATGAAAATCTGCCTCTCTCTGCTCAAGGTCAAACAGAAAATAGAGCTTGGGACACACTGTCCTCCGTTTCTCTCGCAGCAGAGAACCTTGCTGTTCCCAATCTTAGGGAGAGAGCTTCAGTCTTTAGCCATTAAATATGAAGCTGAAGGGCTGGAGTGCAGCTCAGCGACAGAGCACTTGACTAGCATGGGCAAGGCCCTCAGTTCCATCCCAGTACAGAAAAAAGAAGCAGAAGCCCCAGCAGCAGCAGCAGCAGCAGCAGCACCAGGGTGACAGGCTGATATGTCCCAGCACTCGGGAGGTTGAGGCAGGAGGATTACTGGGTCCCAGGAGTTTGAGAACAGCCTAGCCCATATGGTGAGACCACATGTTAAAAACTAAATAAAACAAAATAAAAATTGATGTAGCTGTACATTTTTTGTAAATGTCCTTAATCAGGTTAGGGAAACCCCTTTTTCTGGTTTGCCGTGGGTTTTTATCCTAAATGGCGCATCTCTGTCCAGGTCTCGGTTCCTCTCTTGTTCTTTGTCCTTATTCCCTGTCTCGGTCTCATACTCTCTGTGTCTGTTTCTCTCTCTCTCTCTCCTGCTTTCCCTCACCCAAGGGGGTGTGGCCATGGGAAGTTGAGTTTAGGGGGTGGCACCAGTGTCCTGGTTCCGGTCAAGGCCACCTCAGTAAACACAGGACATCCTGTGGGGCTGGGGAAGGAGGCAGAAGTGACTCCTCATGGATCACCCTTTCCAGATCCAGCCTGAGCAGAGGAGGAGCTTCAGCCTGCCCTGCCCTGCCACACTGCTGGGCCCCACCCAGCCCAGCTGGGGGACATTGATGTCTTCCTTTCCCTCATCTTCCCTGCCCACTCCTGCTCCCCAGCCCTCTCTACTAAGCTTCAGTTCTAGGGGCCCAGCAGCTTCCATGCCTCCCCATAAGGTCCCCCATGCCCACTGCATCCACTGTGGTCCTTCCTGACCTCCAGTATCAACCCTGGTCAGGGTCCCAGAGGACTATTTTCAGGTCCCCTGGCTAAAGCCCTGAGGTCTTCCTAGACCCCTCTTCCAGCCAAACCCAGAAACTTAGAGAACCCTGAAAATGTTGTAGGGCCCCTCACCCCTTGCATATGCTGTTCCCAAAACAGCCTCCCTTTTGGGTGGATACTATTATTGTTCCAGTTTACAGATGAGACCTTGAAGGCCCAGAGAAGTTAAAGAGCTACATTAGCAAAGCTGGGTTAAACCCGGGAGGTCTGTCTTGCAAGCACAACCTCTTCCCTTTTGCTCATTGATTCAAGAGCATCTGTGAGCATCGTTTCTGTAGCACGTTTTTCCCTGTGCCTGTTTGGCCAGTGATGCCCCCTTTCTCCAGAGCCTCTGGGTATAGTTACACAGGTTGTGCTCTGCACATTGGTTCCATATTTAAAAGGCATGTTCCAAGTGCTATGCATTTACATACTTATTATGACAATTTTCTGGCAGATGGAGGTCAAGTGCCTTGAGAAAGGGGTGTGTCTTTTGCACAAAAGCATCATATGGGCTAGATCAGCCCTGACCCCATCCCCCTGGCATCTTGGCTTTATGGTGGGCCTGTGCCTGAGGACCTTCTCCTCTTTCCCTATGTCTGACCCCCTGGATGGCTGCACAGACTCTGGTGTGCCACTCCACCCTCAGACTCGACCCTAGAAGGCCACACCACGTCAGCTAGCAGATTCCAGGGCCCACACCATTCCGAACTGAGTCGCCACTCCTGGCGCTACCACTGCCTTTCACAGAGCCTTTGTGTATTCTGGCCATGGCATCTGCCAGGCCAGCTTCCTCCTGCAAACGTTCACAAGGAACCACCGCCACCAACACACACTTCCCTAACACCTGGATGAGTGTGGTCCACTGTCCTTGGCCACCCTTTCCTCACTCCTTCCCTTCTTTTTTCTTTCCCTTGTTCAGCAAAGATTTCTGACTACCTACTCTGTGCCTGGCCCTGGGTAAAAGATAAACCTGACCATGTCTCATTCACAGATGGGCTGGCTAGCTGCATCTGTGGGTTTCACAGACTACCCCCAATTTGGCCCTTGGAGATTTCAGAAACAAGCCCCCAGCATGCTGTAAACAGAGGGCATGGGATTGGCTGAGCCCACCCGGCAGGTCTCCTGGAAAACCCTGGCACAGGACAGTCAGATCGCCAGGGAAGTCCGTCGCATCACAGAACTCCAAGTTGGGCACCAGGGGGCGCTGCTGAGCTCAGCCTAGGCCCCCAAGGTTTCGATCTGGGACAAAAAGCCGGAGTCCGGTTCTCCAGGCGTTGGGGTCACCGGGGGTTGGAGTCAGAACCCTGAAAGACCCTCAATCTGGGCACCAGCCTGCTGCGGTCATTGCCACCCGCCGCCCCAGCCCGCCTCATCCACTTCCAGAAATGGGCACCGCTTCCTCTACTCCTCCAGGAAGCCGCGCTCCGCCCGCCCCTTCCCGGCCCCAGGGGCCGCCGGAGCTCTCCGCCTCCCCGGCCCCAGCCCGCCGCAGCTCCACGAAGCTTCCGGCCCGAGGGGAGGCACGGGATCGCCCCACGTTTGGCTGTCCCCCGGCCGGCCGGCGTTTCTGCGACTCAGGGCCCAGCGGGCCCCCCGGGTCACCGTCCAGCCCTCTGCTCCTCCCTGCCCCCCGCCTGCCGCGTCCACGACGACACTCCCTACCCCCCTCCCCGGCTGTGCCCGGCACCCGGGTCGCTGCCCTGCCCCCACAGCCGCCAGGAAGGACGCAGCCCGGGTCCCGTGCCAGGCCTGTGAGTGTGCGGGCCCCTCCCAGCAGGGCCTGGAATGCGGCTGGACCGCGGGGGCGGCCGCAGACACCCGGCGCGCTCCGGCCAGCCTATCACACGGGCAGTCGGGCAGGTGGCCCCGGCTTGCCTGGGCCTGGGTTTCTTCTAGAAAGCAAGCCAACTGCCTGCCCCTGAGGGCCCTCCCTTCGGTCCAGCCACCAAGCTTGGTGACTTTATTTTGGAGGCCTCTAAACTGCCCTGTCCTTTGCCCAAAGGGAGACAGAGAGTAGGTTTTATTTTTAAAAACTGGCGGGTACCTCCCCTTCTTTCACCGTTTTCCTGGAGAACTGACTGTCATTGCTCCCAGAAACAGCCCTGTCCAGCTTCCAGCTCAGTGTTGTTTTCACTTCTGGGCCACTCTGGAAACCTCCTCCCTCTCTCCCCTCAAGATACACAAGGAAGGACTAGGTTCATTTTTTTAAAAGTGGCCTGGGGCTTCTGCACACATAGGCAAAAAAAGGAAACCGAGTTGAACATATTCTGGGGAGTTTGGCCAGTTGCCAGACTAGTTGGTCTGCTTTTTGGCTCGGTTCAGCAGCAAAGTTCATGATGTGAAACCCATCTCCTCCTGTGATGACCTCCCAGAGCCTCAGTTTTCTCACCTGTAGAATGGGGATCAAAATAAGAATACCCATTTCGTGGGATTGTTAAAGGATTAAATTAACATGTCAAGTGCTTAGAAAAGACAAAGAAACACACGGACTTCAGACTTCTCAGGGCTGGTTTTAATTTCAAAAAATGAGTTGATATCTCCTCCCATATCAGGGAAGGAATAGCCCAGGCTACAACCCCAGAGGATTCAGTCCAGCACGAGGCCTGGCCCAATCACACTCCAGCCACCAGGCTCTGTCATTCCATCACTAGGGGTCAATCCTCCTCCACCAGCCTCAACACAAGAGGATGCATGTTGCCCAGGGCTGGATTCAGTCTCTCCAAAGTGGCCCAAGCCCCTTTGTCCGGGCTAGGGAGACAGCTATGTCTTTCCAAGGCGGGTTGGTTCAGCCATTAGGCTCAATTCAGATGCCAGACAACTATCCCAGTCCAAGGGATCAACGCCCTGGTCCCGGCGGCCGCTCCAGTGCCTGTGTGCCCACCAGCACATCCATGAGGTAGTCCAGCTCAGCCTCATCTAACTCTGGAGCCTCCTCCTTGCCTGGCCCATCCTCAGGGCCAGGTTTGAAGCCCTCAGAGGCTGGTGCCCAAAGTTCACTGTCATACATGGAGGTGTCAATGTCCTCAAACAGGCCCTCAAGCCCATCGTCCAACAGACAGCCAGTGGCTGGGCCTAGTAGGTCCAAGGCACCTAGACTGGGTGGGGCTCCCCCAGTAGGGCGGCCTGGTGGCCCCTCATCTGCTGGTGGTTGTGGGGCCTGGCTCAGGTCCTCAATATGGCTGAGGTCCTCCAGAAGGCTGGCCACGGAGGCTGAGAGGCCGGCATCAGAGCTGGCCACCAGGTTTTCATCCATGGTGGGTGTTGGGGGCGGGTTGGGTACAGATGGCAGGGCAACTGTGGGTGCCATGGATGCCTGGATGCGCCGCAGGGTGTTCACCACCAGCACCAGGTGCCGCAGATCTGGTTCGCTCTGTCGCAGGCTGTGGTGAAGTTTGATCACAGAGAGGTCAAAGAGGGAGCTGGAGGCCACAGCTGGGGGTGCCTGTACCACTGCTGGGTGGCCAGGATCCAGCCACCAGGCATCAACTGCCAGGGTTTCCTTCTCCTCCTCCTCCTCCTCCTCCTCCCGCTTGCGCTTCAGACCCTTGCTCAGCATTGTCTGCAGGGAGGGAGAAGCCCTTCAGTTATGGTAAGCAAATATAAAATTTACACCCCGCCTCTGACAACTGCTGTCGGTGTGATCTTGGACAAATTATTTAAACCTCTCAGTCTAGGCTTTCTGAGAGAACTTTTAAGTTATGGATAATAAGAATGTCTATAAGTTGTTTTAAGTATTAAATTAGATAAACCAAAAGCACTTAAAACAGTGCCTGGTACATAGTAATTAATTACTCATTAATAAATACTCAATAATATTCTTGTTTCCTCAATGGACTATGTGGAATGACCAATATTCAACCTTTTTAAAGAATTTACAAAAGCAGCTGTTTTGGAAAGCCTATTTACTGAGTGTCTACTATGTGTCAAATAATACACAAATACAGGAAATGTACCAACAGGGATAGGAAGATAAAGTTCCTGGAGATGATCAGCATAGGCTCCTGAAAGGAGCTGACACTGAAATTGAGCCCTGATGTATGAGAAGATGTCAGTCATGGAAGGACGAGGGGAAAATATTCCAGAAAAGAGGGAACAACAACAAAGGAAAGACCCACAGGCTGGATAAGCCTGAACTGAAAAAGACCGGTGTGACTGGCGCCCAGAGAGTGACAAGTAGGAGGAGTGCAAGTGGGGGTGGGGAGCAGGCAGGAGTGCAGATTTTGAGTGAGGCAAGGAGTCATTTGACGGGGTTTGGGCCGGGAGGGGAGTGGTGCTGTGAGCTGATTAGGTTTCCAGAAGATCCCCCTTGGGGTTGGGGGACTTTGGGTGGGCTTGAGACCCATTTAGTGGCTGCTGCACTAGTAGGGATCTGGGATGCTGATGACTTAAGTAGACGCTGGCATTGAGCACGTAAGGAAGTTGGTCGACTCAGGAGTTATTCGGGAGACAGGACAGACGGAGCTTGCCGCGACATCCTGATGGATACAGTGGGTCAGTCACTGCGAGACGTTTGAGGACTCACACTCTTCCCGGAGTGGGGAGAGCCTAGAGTTTTGGACCCCTGGGCCAACCTACTTTGGGGGCCACGAAGACTGCAGGGTCCAGTCCACAGGACGTTGCCTAGCAAGAGCCTAAGGGTGAACCACCAAAACTGGATCTTTGCCGCCTTTCCCCAAGACCTGGAGTCCGGAACCACAGGAATTCAGCCGCCACCCCGACTCCGCCCCCGGCTCCCGGCGCCCCCTAGCGGCACCCAGGCCGGCTTTCCCCCGGGATTCCGGTCCCTCTGCCCCTGACTCTTAACACGGCCCGGCGTCCTGCCTACGGTTCCTGCCTGCCACCCGGGGCCGTACACGCCGAAACCCCGGACGGCAGTTCAGCGCTTCTGGCCTCTCATTTCCGGAAGGCAGTGGAGGCGGCTCCTCCTGAAGCGGCGGCGGCGGGGGCGGGTGAGTCACGCAGCCGGAGCCAGGGAGCCGGCGCCTCCGCCCCCTTCTCGAGCTGCGGCGTGATTCACCCAGCCCGGCTGAGGCGGGCGGCACGTATAAGCCCAAGAGTCTCGATTACGGGCATCTCGATCCGGGCAGCCCCGGAACACATCTGCCGGACCCGGGGATCGAACATGCCAAAAGACCGGTCACCGGTACCCCTTCTTTCCCCAGGCCCCTTCATTTACATACCCAGCTCACTCGCTGCCAATCAGAACAAAGAGGTAGCTACCCGCAGCCAATCAGAAAGCGGCGGCGGCAGCATCGCTCGCTCGCTCTCCTTCAGCAACCGGCGCCTGGGTCGGGAGACGCAGCTCTGACTCGGGAGCACGACTCGGGACTCCTGACTACCCTTAGCTACCGCCCACTCGCGTGGCTGCCCCGCCCTTCACCCCAGGGATAGGCCCTGGACGCTGATGGGCGGAGCCGATATGGGGCCGATTCGAAAGGAGGGGAGGTTGCCTTCAAGGCGCATGCCCGGGCAGCTGCTAGGAAGCTGGTAAAGACCGGTGGCTATTTGCCCTGTGGGACCGTGGTGTACAGGGGCTTTTCGGCCTTTCAAAGTACAGACTCTTCACATCTCCCCATGCATCTGTCAAGCTGAACGACTGAGGTTCTTACGTACACAGTGGCCCACACTCTAGGCTAGATTCGCCTAGATTCAAATCCTGTCTCACCACTTGTTCGATGTGTGTGACCTTGGAAAAATACTTGACCTCTCTGATCCATACACGGTCTGTTAAATGGGGATACTGTTGCCTAACTTTTAAGCATTAGGAAAGTTAGGTGGGCGCGATGGCGCCTGCCTGTAATCCCAGCGACTGTGGAGGCTGAGGCAAGAGTATCACAAATTCAGGGCCAGCTTCAGCAACCCTAAGTAATTTAGTAAGACTTTTGTCTCAAAAAAAAGAAATAAAAAAGAGCCGGGGGTGTAGCTCAGTGGTAAAGTGCCCCTGGTTCAATCCCTAGGACCAAAAAAAAATTTTTTTTAAATTTTTTTTAATTATACATGGATACAGTGTCTTTATTTGTTTACTTATTTTTATGTGGTGCTGGGGATCGAACTCAGTGCTTCACATGTGCAAGGCAAGTGCTCTGCAACTGAGCCACAACCTCAGCCCGCACCAAAAAATTTTTAAAAATTAAAAAAAAAAAAAGAGCCAGCGCGGTGGTGCAAGCCTGTAATCCTGGCACTTAGGGAGGCTGAGACAGGAGAATCGCGAGTTCAAAGCCAGCCTCAGCAATGGCGAGGCGCTAAGCAACTCAGTGAGACCCTGTCTCTACCTAAAACACAAAATAGGGCTGGGGATGTGGCTGGGGATGTGGTCGAGTACCCCTGAGTTCAATCTCCAGTACCAAAAAAAAAAAAAAAAGAGTTAGGAAAGTTAAAATAAAATTGTATCTGTAAAGAGCACTATACCAGACTCAGCAAAGCCTGGAAATTGAATTCAGTTGTGGTTAAAGAGGATGAAAGTGAAGTGGGAATGGGATAGCTCTGTCACATCTTGGTCTCTATTCCCTAAGTAGCTATATGATCTTGGGCAAGTGTTTTAATCCCTTAAAGTCTCAGGGTCTTATGGTTTAAAATGAAGATGACAGCATCTGGCTCAGAAATGGGGTTTTTGTTTGTTTGGAGTTTTTTGTTTTGTTGATACTGGGGGTTAAACCCAGGGGTGCTTTACCACTGAGCTACATCCCTAACCCTTTTTATTTTTTCATTTATTTTTTATTTTTTATTTTTTTGGTACTGGGGATTGAACTCAGGGGTACTCGACCACTGAGCCACATCCCCAGCCCTATTTTGTGTTTTATGTAGAGACAGAGTCTCACTGAGTTGTTTAGTGCCTCGCCGTTGCTAAGGCTGGCTTTGAACTCGCGATTCTCCTGTCTCAGCCTCCCTAAGTGCTGGGATTACAGGCTTGAGCCACCGCGCCCGGCTCCTTTTTATTTTGATACAGGGTCTCACTCAGTTGCTGAGGCTGGCCTCTAACTTGGAATTCTCCTGTCTCAGCTTCCCAAGTTGCTGGAATTACAGGCGTGTGCTGCTTCACCATCTCATGTTCTTTTGTGATAATGGGAATGAAACCCAGGGCTTCACATACGCTAGGCAAGCACTCTACCATTGAGCTATACCTCCACCCCTATGCTCTTATTATTTATTTATGTATTTATTTTGGTACAAGGGATTGAACTCAGGGGCGCTTAACCACTGAGTCACATTCCCAGCCCTTTTTTATATTGTATTTAGAGACAGGATCTTGCTAAGTTGCTTAGGGACTCACTAGGTTACTGAGGCTGGCTTTGAACTTGTGGTCCTCCTGCCTCAGCCTGTCAAATTGCTGGGATTACAGATGTGTACCACTGCACCTGGCTCCATGTTCTTATTCTTAAGAGATGCCTTGGCTAGGGGTGCAGCCGAGCAGGAGGGCATTTGCCTTGTGTGTGCAAGGCCTTAGGTTCAATTCCCCAAACCTGGGGAGGGGCGGGGATAGAATTTCAAGATGTCTGCAATTTATTCCTTATTGGTTTAGCAAAAACAATAACAAAAACAATAACAACTCCCCCATAAAAAAATAAATACAAGCCAGGCACAATGGTGCACACCTGTAATCCCAGCACTTTGGAAGGCTGAGACAGGAGAATCGCCAGTTCAAAGCCAGCCTCAGCAATAGTGAGGCGCTAAGCAACTCAGTGAGACCCTGTCTCTACATAAAACACAAAATAGGGCTGGGGGTGTGGCTCAGTGATCTAATGTCTCTGAATTCAATCCCCAGTTACTGCCCCCCAAAAAACACTAAAATGCTAATTTGAACCAGTCTCCTGCTAGGCAAATCCCCATAATTCTACCCACAATCCATTTTTATGACCTGGCGAAAAGGGGGCTCAGAGTCGCCAAGTGGCTCCTTCCAGGCTCTACACTGAAGAAGAGCTTATAGGAATCATTTGATTAACATGTACTTTTTTTTTTTGGTACTGGGGATTAAACTCTGGGGCACTCGACCACTGAGCCACATCTCCAACCCTGTTTTGTGTTTTATGTAGAAACAAGGTCTCACTGAGTTGCTTAGCACCTCGCGGTTGTTGAGGCTGGCTTTGAACTGGCGATTCTCCTGTCTCAGCCTCCCAAAGTGCTGGGATTACAGGTGGGCGCCACCACACCCGACTAATATGTACTTATTGAGCACCTATTATGGATAGGCGCTGTTGACGATAGGGGTACAGCACTGGATGGATCACACACACTTCTCTCATGGATCAGGAGAGGGGATGTAGAGAGAAAAGAAATATGAAAGCAAATGTATTCACTGATCTGCAAACCTTTCCACATTGAGCCTCTTCTGTGGATCAGACACTGTTGTAGGCACTGAAGATATGCTAGTGAAATTGTAGATCAAAATTCCTGGTGGGAGGAGATGGACCATAAACTTAAATTACATACTACTTTAGAAGCTGATAAGTGCAAGGGAAACTTATCAGTGCAAGGGAAACCAATAGCCTGGGAGGTCTTAATGAAAGGGAGTACAACATTGGGAAGGGGAAGGGGGTTCTCTGAAGGGGCCGCATTTGAGCAGAGTCTCCATGAAATGAGAGGGGTAGCAAAATTTCTGGTGGAAGGAAGAGCCCCTGCGAAAGCCCTGATGCTGTTGGTGACAAGGCCAGTGTCACTGGACTGGGAGCTGCCAAGGAGGAGGAAACCATCTACGACCTCACTCCCAGTGGGATTCGAAGACCCTGGAAAATGAATGAGAAAAATAATTTCTGACCTGAAGAAAACAAAATAGAACGGAATGACAGCGAGGCCTGTAGCCAGGGTGGCCCCCGAAGAAACCTCCCGGAGAAGGTGACACTGGAGATGGAACCAGAAGGTGGAGAAGGAGCCAGGAATTCAAAGGTTGTGGGGAGGGAGAAAGAGAGGAACCGGGCCTTGGGAAAAGAAACCAGAAGCGAAGCCACCAGGCCCCGCTGGCCGTCCAGAAGCCACCGCCAGCTGGGGAGGGAGGAAGAGAGGGAGGGTGAAGGGTGGTCAGGGGAGCGTCCCGCCCCCAGCCGGCGGCCCCGCCCGGCCTCTGGGGAGGGAGGAGGCGCCAGGCCGGCTCCGGGCCGCGGCCGCCTCCCGGGTCCCGGGCGGGCAGGCCAGCCTCGGCCCAGGGGGGCAGGTGGGAGGGACCGACCCAGCCCATCCCCTGGCGCGGGACTGCGCCGGAGGCAGCTTGGGGAACGTGGACTCTGCCCTCAGGGTTCCCTCTGCAGGGCCAGCCTTTCCACTTCTGTGGCCAGTTCTTTAACAGGTGCGACGTTAAGGAAGGAGCTGGGCCTCTCTGAGCCTCAGTTCGTTCACCTGGGAAGTGGGGGTGCTCCTGATACTGGCTTCACCCGGGTGCTAAGAACCTCCCGGATTCCCCTTTCTCTTGATTCTCTTTAGGGAAGTCAAAGAGAGTTCTAAGAAAAAGGTGAGTCAGGGCTCATCCCTCCTCTGCTGAACATCGTCTACTCAGGGTAAAGCTGAAGCGGTTTCAGTAGGACTCCCACCAGACGCTTCCTGATTAGCCCCCACATCTTTTGCACCTCTTCTCCTGGCATTCTGGGCCCCTGCTCACTCTGCTCCAGCTCCCTGACCCTGCACAGTGTCCCACAAACCTTCTGCTCATACTGTGACCTCAGGGCCTTTTGCATTGGCTATTTCCTCTGCCTGAGCCGTGATCACCTGGCTCACCCCTTACCTCCGCTGGTCTTTACCTAATTGTCACCTTTACTGTGAGGCCATCATTGGCCATCCCATCTAAATAGTAACACCCATTCACTTCCCCCATTTTTTTTTTTTTTTTGGTACCGGGG